>CAJUYH010009782.1:0-13219 GCA_910591685.1 Galerucella tenella
TATAATTTAGTATTAAGGCACTGTATAAATTGAAAATTTCTCATTATACCTCCATTCGTTTGAAAAACCTACTGTGTTAGCGAAACGCGTCACAACTTTAAGGTTGAATATAATGTAGATTTAACAAAATAAAATTGATTTCATAATTTACTATGGATCTAGATCAAGTAAAAGCCTCATCTATTCAATTCAAGATCTACGTTTTTTAGGCCATAATTGAAGTATTTCTAATACATTTTAGCGAAGGCTTACCATAAATCATTGAAACTAATTTTTTATGAATTTTGTTGTTATTCTTGTGCGTTTCATTTAACTTTGACTGTACAATTCAAGGAAAATTGCTGAGTAAAACCGATAACATAAATGTATATTTTAAGAAATATGACTAATAATAAAGGCAGTTTTTGCTGGATAGTAGCTGATGAAAAAATTATTGTGAACTGTGTGTATTGGTAAAGTGTGGAGCTGTTTGAATGAAGGTCTGGGAATTATTCCAAAATTTCAAATGACTAAGAACTATAACTTTTTCTTAGAAAAATGATAATTTCTTTCAACTTCCAACAGTACCTCGTATAACTCACAGTTTCATTTAATTTAATAACAAAATAAACTAAAAAGTATACACGGTGGCAAAACATAAATTTTTCCTCTTCTTAGGCAGGTGTCGCATCTTATACCAATCCTTTATAGATACTAACGAATTATTTACACTTTTGCAAAGAATCCTTTTAAATTATGCCTGATTTATGTACAAGTCTGGTTCGAACCTTAAAAGGAGCGATACCTAGTTGAACTTAACTGAACTATAATAAACTTAAGTAGTTCCTACTCCCCGGGGTCCCAACCTTACCATATAAATAAGAACGACTACGTAGATGACCACATACAGGACCGGTGTGGGTTATGATTAACACGTTGATTGCCACTGTATTTTAACCAAAAACGTTCTTTAAATGCTCGAATTATATGAGGCAAATGATTTTTTCTTTACTAGGTGAGAGAAGAATCAGAAAGTTCTTGATATCATATTTACTATTATAAATTAATAATAATGGGAAATAAACCAGTTTCCATTGGAAATTACTCCCAAATTTTAAAATAAAATTCAAATTTCAATGTACTTTCCGACCACAACCCGAGGATTTCCGAACGCTACCGATGATACGTGTGATGTCATATCTCTTGTGTTTACTTATGTCAATATGGCCGGTATTGCATTAGGTTATGTGTAGTTGTGTGTTTATATTGTATTTTAATCAACTATTAATTGCTTCATCGACGTAAAAATATCATTTATATGTTTGTTTGAGAACATTACGTGTTTGTGTGTGCTTTTTTTATTTATAAAACTCAACGAAGTGGAAAGTGGACATAAATATTCGATATTTCCAAGGATATTTTAAAACTTTTGGAAGAATATATTTTATTTACTAGTTCAGTGTTCAGTGACGATTCTTTCATATTTTGTGAGTAAAGATATGGCTAGCGAAGGTTTTGTAAAAGCTGCTTTAATGCAGAGGAAATAAGAGGAGTTAAAGCATTATCGTAAGTACGATTTAAACTATGTTTTATTTATATAATATATACCAACCATATTTCGATGTGTGGTCGTAAGAAAATGATGTTTTTATGGTTGATTCCTAGACATATAGGTACATAACCTCAAACTATTTAAAAATAAAAATTACCATCATAGAAGTAGGTACCTACATTAAAATGGTCTTCACAAACAAAAGTAATGCCCTTCTCGTAAGTGTATTTTTGCTTGCGCCACCAGGTAAAGTAACAAATATTCTGTCTGGAGTTTTAATAGACGATGATTTACACACTGGAACAATGCAATACTTTGAATACAAAGTTTTGTTTTCGGCTTTATCCATTTTTAAAGCTTTCAGAAACAAATTAGGTCACAAGAACTCAGATCGTGATACACGAATAAGAACGTAAACAAATGACGTCACACAATGGGGCAGCCATCTTTATGACGTAAAGCGCGTTTTGGCGGACTTTCAAATTTTATGATTTTTAAAGTCGTTTTAAAAGTAAAGTTTATATTTTTTTGAACCATATGGTGCGAACTTAAGTGACCACAGTGTATATATCAACTTTTCGAGTGTTTTAGAATGAAGGAAAATCAATATTGCGAATTATGCTTTTTGTAAGTAAAAACAGGTATGCTAGTTTTTTTTTTAAATAAGTTATCTTTGAGTAATTTCCGTTAAGCGAAATTTGGGTTAGGCTCAGTTCTACGATAACACATCGTTTAGAACTAAGTCCAATAGCTTTTTTAAAAAGAGTAGCTTGACATTTTCTCTCACATTTAACACCTAAGGAGTGTTTCTTGATTGATTACTTGGAAGTAACGAGTTTTTTGTGACAAATTGTTATATAATTTCTCTTATGATGTAATTAAATGCAAAATTCACTACCAATCATCAACGAGTTATTGATTAGTTCATGATTAATGGTTTTATATCTTCTAAATAACTGTCCACAGATACTAATATTGATTAAAATCCGTTTAACTTTTTTTTAAAAACATATAAGTGTAGATGTCATGATAATAGTATTATATAGTCAAAAGCGCTCTAATCGTGCGAGTTCAAAGGTCACTAACCATATGTATCATATAAAAAGACACAGAGTTTACCAAAATGTGAGATTACAAATATATCCGGAGATGGTTGACGAATTTTCTACTTTTTCGTTCATTCTCGAAATAATCTATCAGATTAAGTACCATTTTTTATTGCTTGAGGATGCAAAATACCGGAAAATTGCTTTTTATTATTCATATTGTCACTTTGAATTGTCAAAGTGACATAACTGACATTAAAATAAAAATTTTGCTAGTGAAAGACTTTTTAGAATCGCGGAAAAATAAATACATATCCTTTTTTCTCCCGTCAAAATTGCATAAGTCTGTATTATTCCACCCAAGACGCCATACTGAAATTAACTTCAGAAATGTATTCAGCACGAGACAAAAGCCAGCCTGCCCTCTGTGTCTTCCTTGACTTGTCGAAAGACTGTCAGTCACAACCTACTTATTGAATTGCTTAACAATTCTGGCATCAGAGGAAAAGCTCTAGACTTGTTCAGAAGCTATCTTTCGAATAGACCGCAAAAAGTTAAACTGAAAAATGTCTATAGCGAATTCGAAACAGTAGAGTATGGAGTACCGCAAGGAACCGTATTAGGACCAATCCTGTTCAATGTTTATTTAAATCTTCTACTCAGCTCACAAATGGAACTCTTTAAAAGAACTAGTGGAAAAAGACATTAAGATGATCAAGTCATGGTTTCAGAGTCGATTGCTGACCATTAACCCCAGTAAAACTTTATTTCTTCCACTTTCCACTAATAAGTTTACTTTACCGTCTTTCACTACCCTACAAATTTCTGATGATTTCTCAATACAGTCCACACTGGAAGTCCAGTACCTTGGTGTGATAATTGACAGCCATCTTAAGTGGAATAAGCATGTGGCACATGTTATCAAAAAACTATACTTCTTAATTTACAGACTGAAACACCTCAGATATATTCTAAATAAAACTCATCTGAAAACAGTATATCATGCAATGGTAGAGTCGCATATAACATATGGCATAGTTGCTTGGAGAGCAGTCGGAAAAACCATACTCCATAATTTAATGATAGTTCAGAAAAAACTCATCAAAACCCTATTCTGTAAATCAAGCCGATTCTCTTCAGATCTTCTTTACTCTGAAACTGGGATCTTCGACCCAAGACAGCTATTTTTCCTGAACCTGAATGTCGAACAGCATAAAACTAAATCCACTCTGATAAGAAATGAACACCAATATGATACAAGACTGAAACATACCACTTACTTACCTCCACCAGCTTCGAAATCTATTGGGCAGAAGAATTTTAAATTTTTAGGACCGAAACTTTACGGCCGCCTTTCCCAACACATCTCAGAATTGAATAATATCTACCAATTCAAAAATAAATTGAAAGACTATATCAAATCAACTTCGAGAATTAACATACATGAACAAATAGAATGCCCCTTCTTGATATAGTAACTACTTCAGTTGGAGAAAAGTGTTATTTTATTCAATGAATATGATATACTTATTCTTTTCTAAGGTATATTGTTTTGTGTGTTTTTGTGTGGATGTGTTGTTCGTTTGGATGTCTGTGTGTGTATATTTCTTACTATAAGTGATAGTGATATTTCAAAAAACTTGTGCTCTTACCATGTTCTTTTACCTCTCATTTTTTATAATTACCATTAATTCTTTATAACTGATATGTACTTTTCATTTTAAATTAATTATTCATAGTATCTATATTTATTACCCTATATCTTTTCAACCTATTCAAGAATTAAATTTCTTAAGGGGAATCTATCGGCAGCGATTTGACAAAATATCGAAGTATTTTTGGCAAAGAATTTTGAGGTAATGGATGTATTGAAAATTAAGAAAAAAATATATCATGTAGATTAATGTTGAACTTAGATTTCCCATCGAATAAAAACTTTGAAATGCTAACCAAATTTTGTTGAAAAAAATACGAATCATGAGGTAATTACACATATTAAGCAAAGTTTGAGCCCTTGTAAAGAATTAAATATGGATTGAATGGAAAAACTAATTTATAAGGGGTTTAATTTGAAGCTTTATGAATACTATATAAAAATCTCAGAATCCTCAAATTACTTATGACCGTACAATTCCTTGTTGAAATTCGGTTGCTACCACTAAAATATCGGATAAAAATCCATCTCTCGCTTTTCTATCCTTCTATGACTGACATTGTCTCTCTGCTTCGGTAGTCGCGTGCCGTTCCATTGTTGATACAACGATCGCCGGTCTCGGCGGTCTCCCAGTTCAGTACTGACGAAGCTTATAGAGTAGTACGTGAACCAAAATCCGCTTGGACCGCTTGGCTATCTACATGTTGCGGAGCTTTCATATTTCTAATAATATTTTCGTTATGTGAACTTAAACGTGAGGACGCAGGGAAACAAAAAAATATACAAAGCATAATTATTGTGCAAGGTCGAATTTGGTAGATGCCCCTTAAAGGTTTACCCATTTTATTGTAGATGTTTTAGGTTATTTTATGTATTTATCTTGTAACAGATTTTTTGTGCAATAAATCTTATTATTATTATTATTATTCATCTTACGGATTTAATTTGGAAGTTATGATTAAATGCAATAAAAGAAAACAAAAACGTTGAGTATGTCTTTGTTGACCCGCATGATAAAACTGCATTTGACTATACCTACTATTATATCGCCTCACAAATTTAAAAATTACTTTCCAAAAAGTAGACCATTCACTAAGAAGCAACATCTACTTCTCGGACTAAATGCCCCGACAGACAATGTCATTGGTAACAATCACTATGCCCATTTTTATTACTACAGTTGCCTAGTCATCGAAATATTGTTCTTTTTGTTGACTCTTTAATTCGGTGCGTGAACAATTTAAAGATTAACAACGAAAACAAAAAAAAATTCCAATGACGCCTATGTAATTTTTATAAAAAAATGGTAGTACCGGTGCCGCTTTTAAAATATATAATTAAAATAACATTAAAAACGTGAATTTAACATTGAAACTACATATACCTCTATGTAATTATCACGTTGAAGGCGAGCTAATAAAAATAGGTGAGCATTATCTGATAATAATATTAATTTTTGTTTGTTTCATTCGGTAACACTGAATTTAATGAGGTAATCAATTTTGTTTAATGGTACGGATTTGGGCTCGAATCTAATTATTATAAAGAAATTATTATTTGATTATAGGATAAGAAGACCCCCCTCACTGGGGGGTTGAAATAATGGAATAAAATGTTAGTTGAGAGGTAATGCTATAAATTTGTAATGCAATAAATTTAAGATTTTTGGAAATAAAGAGTTTGAGATTTTTTTTTGAAAATGAACGTAAATTTAAAGGGCTAACAAACTACCTCAAAATACAGGATACTTCTACATAGGATAATATATATAGCAAACTTGGTAGAATTGGAGTTTTATGTACGAGGCTTGTTCAACTGAAACCCATCTTTGGTCAGGTTAGCCTTGGAAACAATTGTAATCATTCAACTAACATTTTCCAACATTAGTAGTGTATGCAAACGTCACACTGATCTGTTTATTTCGTTTATATTTAACAGCGATTTTAAGTATTGTGACTTTGAAATGGCGTTTGTTGTTAACAATCTGTCCAAATGTGATAAGCGTGCGGTCATTCAATTTTTGTGTGCTGAAGGTGTGCAACCGTTGCAAATTTATACGCGAATGCAAGAAGTGTATGGAAACGCATGTTTTGCATATCCAACTGTAAAGGAATGGTGTCGAAAATTTAAGAATGGAGAAGAGAGGACGAATGATAAGCCACGACCAGGTGCATTGATTAGTGCATCAACAGACAGGAATGTGGCATGTGTGGAAGGCCTGATTAGAGAAAATCGTCGAATTTCAATCAGAGCAATTTCAGAAAATGTTGGTGTGAGTATAGGATCTGTCCATAGTATCGTACACAAACTAGGTTACAGCAAAGTTTGTGCGCAACGGGTTCCTCGTCTTTTGTCTGAGGACCAAAAAAGCTTGCGAATGGGCTTGTCTTTGCAACACCTCACGGAATACAGTCAAAATGGTAATGACTTTCTCTCGTCAATAGTCGCTGGCGATGAATCTTGGTGTCATTATTTTGAACCATCCAGTAAGCTGTCATCGATGCAATGGAAACACGCAAATTATCCGCCACCAAAGAAGTTTAAAGTTCAACCTTCTGCAGGCAAGGTGATGTTGACATTTTTTTTCGACCATGAAGGACCTTTGCTGATAGAGTTTACAGAACCTAGAGTGCATATCAACGCAAACCTGTATAATGAAACTTTGAACAAGCTCCATCAAGCAATAAGAAGAAATTGTCCAGGGAAGCTTTCACGTGGTGTTATTCTGCTTCACGATAATGCTCGCCCTCATATTGCCAACGTAGTGAAAGAAAATCTGCAACGAAAGAAATGGAGGATATTAGAGCATCCACCCTATAGTCCCGATATATCGCCTTGCGATTTTCACATCTTTGGGCCACTAAAAAAGGCGTTAAAAGGTAACCGTTTTCAGTCGGACGCAGAAGTACAAAACGCTGTGAAAGAATTCTTCCAGCAGCAGCCACAAGAATTCTATAAGCAGGGTATACATCGGTTGGTGAAACAGTGGGATATGTGCCTCAATTGTAGTGGTAGTTATTTGTAACTGTTCTTGTCAATAAATTTTCCCTGGACCAAAGATGGGTTTCAATTGAACAAGCTGTGTATAATGAACAATATTTTTCTTGATAGCAAGCTTAGTGATTTGAAGAAAATACCTTTATTCAACTCCCCTAAAAGAGATTTCAATTTTCGTGTCGTATTTAAATAGATAATACCAAATTTTGAACTAACCTAACCTTCGGTGTCGTGTAATAGTTGACAGTTATTCTTGTCAAATTGCTAGGAAACAGTTTCTCATTAAACAACCCAAATTTACCGGATAAAATACAAACCACTTGTGCAAGTATAAGTGATAATTCTACGCGGAAACCCGATTTCTACAATGTTCACCACATCAATGTCATCTTCAAAGAACAATTCATCTTCTATTTCCATTTCGAAGAGTACTGGAAACGATTCAAAATTTACCTGTCAAAATTTATATGTTAGGTTAGAAAACCGTGGTTAAACCATTATCCTAGGATTAGGATTAGGCTTAATCGAGTTTAGAATGATTCAATTGTACGGCACATACCAAAATGTTTGGTTAATCTGGATTAACAGTTAACGCGATTAAACTGCGACGGTGCATACGGCCCTTATAGTATTACTACTGATTATTTTTTTCACTTGTCAAAATCTGACATTTTGGTGGTTTTAACCAGTTTTAACCATTAGCAATACATTATTCTAGCCAATGATTCGGTATTATATTGATATTTTTTTACTGAATATAGTAACCAATCAAATTACTTAATTTAAAGTCATGTATCAAATTTCATCCAATCACCGCTGTATTACGGCGATAATACCCTACATGTGGTGTTTTCAATTTGGTGTTTATTTTTTATTAAAAATTAATTAAACGTCAAACTGACAACTGGATTAAAAATGTCGCGAAGATTTGGTATTGCATCTAACGATTCAATTAATTTACCAATTATACTTTTCACAACTGTAGTTTTAAATAAAAATGAATTATATTTGATTAAAACTGATAAAGTTTGTATTCAAAATTATCAAACATCTGATTGACAATCAATTTTTTGATATCCACTAAGTAAAAAATTATCTTATCGCATACTCCTCGTAGACCAGGGTCGATAATTTTTGAAACAAAAAAAAATAATAGTAGGATGAAACCCATTAGAGGAGGAGGGGAATATGATATAATTGAAGAAAAAAATAAATTACGGGCGATCCGAGTTCGGGAAGTGGGAGGGGGTGAGTTTTTAAGGGTAAAAAATGGTTAATCTCGATTTCTGGCAAAACTACAAGTCCTACGGAAAAAAGTTGAATGGCAAAGTTGTGACTAATAAAAAGCTCTACAACTTTTGTGTTCACAATTTTCACACATAACCTTAAAATTTATGTGAAAAACTCAAATAACCAAGTTTTTGGTTTTTTATTTTTATCTTTTCCAAAAAAAGTATCTTTTTCACGAAATTTCGTGAAAACTTACCTTATTATGTCCCAAATACACTGTAATTTATTTGATTTGAAATACTTTTTTTTTCACCCTATTTAGACTCAATATCAAAAAAGCACCCTAATTTTCAATCGAAAATTCTCGAGTCAAAATATCAGCTTTTTTCAAAAAGTCGGTGGGCTTTTTGTTCGATGGAATCTCTACTTTCTGATAGTCTGAAAAAAAATATACATCTCCATGGTAAATGTTCTCAGAAAATGCAAAAAACGAAAAAAACTCAAATTCGAAGTTTTTTTTAATCACTGTACAATTTCATCGAAAAAAATGTGATTGCTGCAATTTTGTCGAGTTGAAAAGTTTATCCACTAAATTCGAATTACATTCATGTCATAGAAAATCTCATAAAATGTGAATATACATGTAAATCGTACTATTGAATTTAGATAGTTCACTTTGAATACATTATAATAATTTTAAAAACGTTAATCTTGACATTTATAAATACACTATCTGGAATTCTAATCACCTATCCGTTAATTTTTGTATCTTTGATGGCATTTCTTCACTGTTAGACTCGACAAACCTTTCCAACTCTAGTTGATCTTCGAAATCTTCAAGACCATCACCTTTTTCGTCTCTTATGTTATTTCCAATCTGCATTGGTTCTTCATCCACAATTTCATCTGAATCATTTACTTCTTCGTTGGTTTTTTCTTCCATATTGGAGCAATTTTCAGAACCATGACAATTTTTACATAAATTTGTGAATTTCAAACCATGTTTTCGGCAGCCACATTCCAAACTGTTACACCCAGCTTCACAGCGACAGCAAATAGCTTTGAGCAATACTTCCGGAATTAAATCCTTTTCTGTAAATTTGGTCATAATGCCACGTTGATGTTTCTTCCAGCTTCTATCTGTTGTTGTCCATTCGTTGCCTAACCAAGTTTGAAGCTGATAATATGCCCTGTAACAATTCTGTTCTGCTGCTCCTTCAGTGGGTTAGAGGTTTGCCAAAATGAAGGGTGATTTAATTTTTGCCAATTGATCTTTTTGAAACCTTGATTGACTCAGTTTAATTTTTTCATTTTTACATTTATAAATAGACTTGATTAATTGTAATCCATTTTTAAGGTTACGTTACTTTAGTGTATTTCGATTTGCAATTTTTTCGTCTATCAATGTAACATGGAATCTTACGTTTTTTGAGTAATTCAAGTGTACATTTTAATAAATAGCTCAAAATTGTAGTGATTAAAAAAAACTTCGAATTTGAGTTTTTTTGATTTTTTGCATTTTCTGAGAACATTTACCATGGAGATGTATATTTTTTTTCAGACTATCCGAAAGTAGAGATTTCAACGAACAAAAAGCCCACCGACTTTTTGAAAAAAGCTGATATTTTGACGCGGGAATTTTCGATTTAAAATTAGGGTGCTTTTTTGATATTAAGTCAAAATAGGGTGGAAAAAAAGTATATTTCAAATCAAATAAATTACAGTGTATTTGGGACATAATAAGGTAAGTATTCACAAAATTTCGTAAAAAAAATATTTTTTTTGAAAAAGATAAAAATAAAAAACCAAAAACTTGGTTATTTGAGTTTTTCACATAAATTTTGAGGTTATGTGTAAAAATTGTGAATACAAAAGTTGTAGAGCTTTTTGTTACTCACAACTTTGCCATTTAACTTTTTTTCGTAGGACTTGTAGTTTTGCCGGAAATCGAGATAAACCATTTTTTACCCTTAAAAACCCACCCCCTCCTACTTCCCGAACTCGGATCGCCCGTAATTTATTTTTTTCCTCAATTATATCATATTCCCCTCCTATTCTAATGGGTTTTATACTACTATAATTTTTTTTCACTTTTTACTGTTTTTGAAGGCTTCGACACTGGTCTATCGGGTCTTGATAAATACTCAAAATTTTGTCGTAGAGAATCCTTCAAGCGTGTTGCTCAGAGATAATAGCTCTCGGCCTGCGGCCTTGTGCTATTATCAAGCAACACGCTTTCAGCATTCTCTATGACAAAATTATCTCGGTATTATCAAGACCCTAGGGGTATTACTACTGATAATTTTTTACTGGATATAGTAACCAATCAAATTACTTAATTTCAAGTCATGTGTCAAATTTCATCCAATCACCGCTGTATTATAGCGATAATACCCTACATGTGGAGTTTTCAGTTTGGTGTTTACTTTTTATTAAACATTAATTAAACGTCAAACTGACAACTGGATTAAAAATGTCGCGAAGATTAGGTATTGCATCTAACGATTCAATTAATTTACCAATTGTACTTTTCACACCTGTAGTTTTAAATAAAAATGAATACTATTTGATTAAAATTGATAAAGTTTGTATTGAAATATATTATTAAACATCAATACATTTTTTGAAAGCTACAACGTAAAAAATTATCTTATCGAATACTCCTCGGGTCTTGATAAATACTCAAAATTTTGTCGTAGAGAATCCTTCAAGCGTGTAGCTCAAAGATAATAGCATCAAGCAACACGCTTTCAGCATTCTCTATGACAAAATTATCTCGGTATTATCAAGACCCTAGGGGTATTACTACTGAATATTTCACTAGAGTAAATTGATAACTGACAAAATTTGAAGGTTTTGAACTGGCAATTTTTTGTCTAGTCCCGGCAATTTTTTGACGTTTAATATATCAAATCGATGTTTATAAAATTATGATTTTTTAGTTTTTATCTCGTGAAATAGTCATGTCGAATACCACTCAATTAAAAATTTTGTAAGGTTTAATTTTTATCTTGTCGTATTCAAGTTTGTTGCTTTTAGGTAATTTTGATCATGACATTTAATCTCGCCTGACGGCTCGTGGTTTTGTTAAAAATATCATTCGCAAAATTGCCAAGTAATAAACTTACATGACAATCGAAAAATTTTGCCGACAAAATTTTCACTGTTGTCAAAATCTGACATTTTGGTGGTTTCAGCCAATCATTCGGTATTATACTGATAATTCTGCTTCCTCATCGATAATACCTTGTTTACATTGAAATGTCAAAATTTCACTTTGAATTTGTCATTATTGACAACTAAAAGTGCTTTGAAGTTTATTGAAAAATGAACACAAACCCGTTCAGTGCCATCACCCAAGAGAATGTTGAACATTTAATACATTCAAATACATTTTAAATTGTTGAAAAAAATAATCTTCCCAAATACAACTCGCTCTTCAAATTTTATCACATAATTTTTTATTTTCATCACTCAAACTTGTTTATTTTGAGGCAAAAACATTCAAACAAACCGAATTTAGATGAAATCCCTCGTCCTAACGAACTCGTGATTTTATCAATCGGTTTGTTTTCATATCTTTGCCAAATAAACAAGTTTTCGTGGAAAAGAAAAAATTATCGATAAAATTTGAAGCACTCGTGGTAATATGCAAATGCATTGTCCAATTCTCAATACTTTTTTGGAGTAAAAGTAGAAAATGAAGAAAACATTGTTGTATTCTGTGTAAAAATTTTCAATTTTTAAAAATTGCAAAGCGCTTTCGGCTATTAAGCCATCTTCAGTGCGATACCTGCAAGTAAGTAATAAAAGTTGGAAATATATAAAATAAGAAATAAGTAAAGAATTACTTACCTAAAACTAAAAATGTTCAAAATTTAAAGACAGTTTACCCCAATCAGGGGATTATTTTAAATTTAATGTAATTTTAAGAAATTTTATTTTTGTGACGTTAATGTGTTGTCGACCTTTAATTAGGTTTCTTGTATCACATACCTGACGAGTAAGTAATTCTTTACTTATTTCTTATTTTAAATATTTCCAACTTTTATTACTTACTTGCAGGTATCGCACTGAAGATTGCTTAATAGCCTAAAGCGCTTTGCAATTTTTAAAGATTTAAAATTTTTACACAGAATACAACAATGTTTTCTTGACTTTCTAGTCATGTGTACTCAGCTATAAAGATATTCACCTAAAAGTAGTAAAAGCAGCAAAAGCAAATATGATTTTTGTTTAAAAAAAACTGTATTTAGAATACCAATCGTATCTAAAATATTTCAATACATATTGGTTGGATCAGACAAAGTGATTTTTTTTATTCGAGTCTTGTATGTTATCTATCTAAAACCATAAATTTGATCCCGCTATTTTTTTGACAGGTAAAATTTGTTTCACATTCAAATTGATTTTGTACATTAGGTGGTACATTTTAATTCATAATTATTCATGAGTGTCAAATCGTTTATACATTAATCATTTTTGTTAATTAGACTGGCTCTAATTTGTTTTACGCTCAATTAGTTTGAACAGAGTCGGACTTACCAAACACACACGTTTTTTTTAAATCAAAAATTGGAGGAATGAGGAATATTTTTTCTCAAGCAAAACTAAAGAGAGAAAAAATACGCCACCCAATGACTCTTTAAAAATTTGCCACAGTATTAGATTTCCGCGATAAATCATCTCTAACTGTCGTTTTATAAAATTTTGAGAACGTTGAACTAATGAATTATATTATAAAACCTAGTTGAAATAAAA
>CAJUYH010009783.1:0-13216 GCA_910591685.1 Galerucella tenella
TAGATATTGGTCAGCAGAGAATCCTAATTGGATGCGTGAGACACATACTCAGTACCCTCAAAAGGTGAACGTTTGGGCCGGTATCATAGGCGACAATATTATTGGTCCTATATTTATAATTGGAAATTTGACAGCTGAAAAATATTTAAATATGCTTAGAAATGAAGTTATTCCTGCGTTGTCAAACTTATATCCCAACGCAATAGATCCTAGCTTACCGAATGAAAATGTTTGGTTCCAGCAAGACGGGGCAACACCCCATTGTGCTTTAATGGTAAGAACTTATTTAGATGAAATCTTCCCCAATAAATGGATTGGAAGAAGAGGTACTATTGTGTGGCCAGCTAGATCGCTAGACCTTACGCCGTTAGACAAAGTATATGCAACACAACCAACTAGCATTGTAGACCTCAAAAACAGGATAACTACAGAAATACGGAATATTTCACCTCAAACTTTGAACAAAGTTAAGGAGGAATTCTATAGGAGACTGTGCTATTGCCAACAACTAGGTGGAGAACATTTTGAGCATTTATTTTAATGTATTAAAATCAAATACATCAGGTATTTTATGTATGTGTTTAATAACTGTGAAAATAAAAATTTCACCCTGCATAATTCATAATTGACCATACATTATTTAGTTTTTTGGAATCGGTTCATTAAGAAGATTTCAAAAATATGCAAATATACAGGGTGTTTCATTAAAAAAAAACACCGACTATGGCATACTTGCGTACCCTGTACATTTACATTTATGTTTACATAACGCACAACTCAATTCAAAAGTTGACGTGTCTCAGCATTTCTTATAATTTTCTAAAATAATGACATAAAGAATTTTATTCCATAAGTGGTTTCCACACTGTATAATAAATACATAGATTTTTAAAGGAAAAATAATATTTATTAATAAACAAGATTTGAGTCCATTCCTTTTTTGTTAAACGAAAATTAGAAAAAAAAAATATTTCCCAGCTGGTACATGTAAAGATGAATAGCCATGTCGGACCATTACCTGTACATTTTATGATCAACTCCGGGCTATAAAGTTTTAAATTTGGACGAAACGTACCGTATTAAAGGGCAAAAGCTCCTTTAATGTTTATAGCTTATATATAATATCAGGGACGCATGAAAGGCTTAATATTATGTATTGCCGGCAGGTTCGTATCCGATAAATTCAACACAATAATTAAGATACAAAGTTATCGGAAATTATATCGCCGAAAATATGCTAAATATATATTTTTCAAAAAGTCTGCTGCGATAATGTTATCTTTCAATATTAATTGTTTTTTCAAGTTGAGCAGTATTTAATATACAGCGCAGTGACTGGGAAATATAATAATTTCCCAGAATTATTAGGGTCGGCTTTGAAGACATCATTTATTATAGAAAATATGAAAAAACCCTATTTATTAGAAGAGCTTAAGTACCTAGGAGTTATTGCTGATATAAGAGACTTGCCGCAGGAATTTAGAAAAAACGGTTGACAGACCAAAACTGAGCTGATTTGGTAAAAGAAAACAACGCAACGAAGATCAAAATTAGAGTTGCCTGCAGGGGAATCACAGGTGCAATGAGATCTAGCCACAGCGCATGCTTAGCGATAATACTAAACCTTTTTCCAGCAAATATGAAGGAATCGTCTGCTAGGAAAATACGCCTCGGTATTTCAAGCAGAGGTCTAGGCAATACTTGCATGTGCAAGGCAAATAACATGAGAGCCCACAACAACAGGCAGATCAGGATCTACAGTGACAGTCAAGCTGCCCTTAAAGCACTTCAGAGCTCTAAGGTAACATCTCGGCAGGTATGGGAATGCGGCGAAGAACTTAGAAGACTGGCGACTCGGAACAGTGTAACACTGGAGTGGATCCCAGATCACAAAGGAATCGCTGGCAATGAAAAAGCTGACGGACTCGCAAGAGCAGGATCGTCAACCCTGATGAACGGACCCGAACCAGCTGTGGGCATGGGTTAAAAAGATGGGTAAAAGAATAACACAATAAATACTGGAAGAATAC
The DNA here is from genome assembly GCA_910591685.1 of Galerucella tenella. Lineage (NCBI taxonomy): Eukaryota > Metazoa > Arthropoda > Insecta > Coleoptera > Chrysomelidae > Galerucella > Galerucella tenella. The sequence continues at coordinate 2,031 of CAJUYH010009783.1, forward strand.
GCCCAGGCAAATACATGGGAAGAATTTCATAAAAAAACTATCAGAAAAAGTAGCGAAAAAACTGCTCTCAATGAGCACCATAACGGGGCTACTTATGGGACACTTTTCCACAAAGGAGCACCTGAACAAAATAGGGCTGTATAACGGAGACCTTACATGCAGAAGATGCAAAAAGGATATCGAAACATCAGCTCTGCATACAACTGTGAGAATGGGAATGCGGCGAAGAACACTGGAGTGTAGGAGTATCCACAATAAGCACAGGAGGCAGTACATGTTTGGATAATAGCACGGTCTCAACACATACCGACCTTGGTTTATTAGTAAACTCGAAACTTCGGGGAGTGATCATATCTCTCATATGTGTAAACGCGCGAACTCTATATTGTTTTTAATACAAAAAATTTATCTAAAGCAACTTTCGCAACAAATTGCAAACATTACAGAGTCACCACAACCCATGAAGATGTCCAAGGACTTTGAGTCTGCGAAACAGGATTTCGAACTCTCGTTAGAGAGCCTGAGTTAACGCAAAACGATATCTCTCCAGGCTCTGCTTAAAATGTAGATGGGTTAACAGAAATAAAATTCATTTTAAATTATAATTGTATTAGTAAGTGATTAATTAACGTTACATATTTCTTACAAATGAACTTGTAATTGTGCCAAAGCTTTAGTTAATCTGTCTCCAAGTGCAGGATCGACATTTCCAAACATCTCCACTGATCTATTTCTAATATCCGATCTGGTTTTTTGTAGAGAATCCGCCAAGGTGTCTACCATTCTTTGCTTAGCTCCACTATCCAATACTTTGTTCCAAAATACTCTTGGTTGGGAATAATTATCTTCATCACCCAAATTGTACCAGTCCACATTAGCATTGACTGCTTCTGGTGGATTAACCCATCCTTTGGCTACTGGGTTGACCTCAGGACCACCGAAACTATTTGGATGGTAGTTCGGAGCTCCATTTTGATTGTTCAGAACCGATTGACCATCGCGTTCAAAGTTTTGAACCTACAGATGAAAAAAAATTCAGTAGAGTTGAGAATTTTAGGCAGCATCACCTACCAGTTTTAATAATTTATTACCTTTTTGATTGGTCGATTTACTGGTAGCTGTTGGTAATTAGTTCCGAGACGGTACAGATGTGAATCGGGATAGGAAAATAGACGCCCTTGAAGTAGTCTATCGGGGGAAGGTCCAATGCCTGAAATTTTAATACGTCAAAAGGTGAGATACGTCGTTTGAAAAGATTTTTGCAGCTAGAGCATGTCCAGACGAGCGTCCGGTATTTAACTCAATGTTGAAATGGCAATGTCCAGACGAGAGTCTGTGGCGAGCGATTAAGAGGTGAATAGAGGCCCAGGTCCGAAATGGCGACTCTCACCAGCTGGAACCGTCAAGCTAGGCTTAGAGCTATCTCGCTGACTGGTAAAAAACTGCAAAGAATTCTTTAATAAGCTGTCAGACACAGCACAATGGCCCAAATATGGGTGACATAACAATCTGCACTGATAGTAGACATGCCTTGAACATATAATCGGGGCTAGTAATAGAGTGCCACCAAGATTTAGCTAACGCCTCGGCAGATACCAATATTATCCTGAGGTGGATTAAAGGGCACGACAAGAGTAAAGGTGATTGCATTGCCGATTCTTTATCCTGGGAAGCGGCTGGACTAAAACATTTAGGAACCAGTGACACCTAAGGCCTAACGACTTCAACAATTGCGGAACTAACCAAACATTACACCCATGCTCAATCCCTTAAGAGATGGGATAGAATCAAAGGATGCAGTCTTGCTAGGATCACCCTGGGCGACCCTGGGAAGCTGGCGCCGAAGAAATATTTGACGATGGCCAGGAAAAACCTACGTTTAATAGTAGGATTTCTGATAGGCCACTGTCAACTAAGGTAACACCTCCATACTATGGGGCTAGTGGACACACATCTATGCAGGATGTGTGAACAGGAAGATGAAACTGTCTTATGCGAGTGTCCGGAGTTATCGTCAATAAGAGAGTGTGTGTTCGGTGAGTCTTGGCTTACACCTGCCGATATAAAGGAGATGTCTCCCAGTGACCTGTCTTCCTTCCTGAGAAGGACAGGATGGACGATGACCTAGGAGGGCAACTCCTCGGGAGGATGAACAATGGGTCACATGTGGCCTAAGTCTCTGCAGATACAGATGGGTGACGTAACTAGTACTAAAAAATGTTAGGTTAGCTCTTGTAGCATAACGTTATATATTCAAAGAAACATTATACCTGGTGTAAAATTAGCCGGGCTAAATGCCAGCTGTTCAACTTCGGAGAAATAGTTCGAGGGGTTTCGATTCAATACAAATCTTCCAACTTTTTGTAAAGGAAAATCACCATGCGGCCAAACTTTGGTAATATCGAAGGGATTGAATTTTTGTTTCTTAGCTTGATCTTGTGTCATGGTTTGGATGTAGAAGGTCCACGAAGGAAACTGTCCAGTGCTTTTGCCGTCTTCTATTGCGTTGTATAAATCTCTAAGGAAGTAGTCGGGATCTTCTCCGGCGATTTTATCAGCCGTTTTTGGGTCCAAATTTTTTATCCCTGTAAAATAAAGTTTAAATAGTGATCAGTATTTCGAGGAATAATATTTTCTGGACAAATAATGCAAAGAAAAGTGGAAAAATAGGAATGGGGTGGAGGGGACTTGATTATAAACCTTTTCCCCTAGGTCTTGGGTGACACTGTAGAGAGACCTGATAATTGGAGAATGTATGTATGTATTTAGGGACTTAGGTAAATGTTCCTCTTCTATCCAGGTGCTGTGCTCTAGGATTCTGAAATGCTGTGCAGTTGGAAAGTATGTGGATGGAGGTTTCTTCTTCCATGCAACAAAATCTGCATTCTTCTTCCTCCACTATTTTGAGCTTTTTCAGATGCCATTCAGGCGACAATGTCCCGTTATGATCCCTGTTAAAACTCTTGGCGCAGTTTTACTTTGACTTATGCATTCATTTGATGTCAACAGATTGTAGTCACCCAGAAGAGGTTTTGATTGTATAAGCCCTACTAGATCTTTCTAATGGTCAGATCTTCCCTTTTTCTCGTGTTCAGGCCCCCAGAAAGGTATTTCAGTCCCCCTCTTTGCTAGTTCATCTATAATTGGAGAAAGAGGCCCAAGAGAAAAAAATGTGTTCTGTAAAGAAAATAGGGAATATTTGTATCTAGTGTGAAGAACAAATTTTTTCTAAAAAAAATCTTTTCGATTTCCTGGACTATACATATTTTATATTATTGTATTCAGTTCTATTTTTAGCACCAATACGTTTTTGCTTTGAATATGTATTGTTTTTTTTTTCATTTATACGTAAATAAGTTGAAAAAAACATGTTTATTAACGGTAGGTACACAGATAAAGAAAAATTGATCAAATTTGCTTTTGATTTAAATATAAAAATTATTTTTGGTATGCAAATACTACAGCTACTTTCAACCCTTGAAAAACATTTAATTCTTGTTATTTTGCTGCTCATGTTTTGTAACATCAAAATGTATAGACCATTGTTGATAAGTTTGCCTATACAATGCTGCGTTGTTATTCAATATTATTTTCAACGATAAAAAATTGTTATAGCTCCGTTATTCCATTGTAAGAATAATCATTGAGCAATAAGTATTTAATATGAAATACTTTCATTGATAACAACATTATATTGCAATTTTTTATATTTGAAATTGGATTTAGTATTACTAACAATAGAATGCACTTATTATTTGTTAGGATATTTTTGTAAGAAAATAATACGAAAATTTAAAAATATTTTTAAGTATTTTATCAGATTATTTTTTGATGCGCGCCTATGGGTAACGGTTAGCCAGACCTAAAATCGCGAAACAATATTAGAAGATTTCTGCGTGGTCAAAATAGTAACGACTCTAATTTGGTGCAACTAACAGTTCAATTCACTTTCTATGATTCTTTTTAAATCGTTAATTGTCGATACAAACATGAAAGTAGGTTTGTGCCCATGCATAATTTTCAAATGATAAAAACATTCATTCAACAGGTAATTCTATTTTAAAAAACAAACTTGAAACATAAAATTTAATTAATGCACTACGAGGATGTATTGATACCTAGTTAGCCTAGACCAGTTCCATGCATAAACAAAATATTGCGAACAATAACTCATTAGAAGTGTCAGTGTGAAGTTGGACGTCAAAAAAGTAAACCAGAGTTGCGCAATAACATAAAAGAAAAAAGATGTCCACCGAAATTGTGAAAAACGAAAAATTGGAGTATCGAGCCATTATCAAGTACAGCAGATTTACGGAGATATGCTTAATACCCTTGGTGATCAATGTCCTTCGATTTCTCCAAGAACTAAGATGTTTCGTGTCTGTCCAAAAATCTGCTGGAAGTTTTTTGGGATTGCCATGGAGTAATCATGATTGATTTTTTGGATAAGGGTAGAACAATAACCGGAGATTACTATTCGACATTACTGACCACTCTACAGGAAAAAAATAAAGAGAAAAGACGTGGAAAGCTATCCAAAGGTGTTTTGTTTTTGCCGAACAACGCCCCTGCACACAAATCTCATGTTGCTATGCAAAAAATTCGTGATTTAGTGTTTGAATAACTAGAACACCCCCTTATTCACCAGATTTGGCTCCGTCCGACTATCATCTCTTTCCTCAACTGAAAAAAAAGTTTAAAAGGTCGTACATTTTCTTCCAACGAGGAGGTAATAAAAGCTGTGGAGGTCTGGTATGCAGAGCAAGAAGAAACATTTTTTTTGATAGGTCTAGAGCGAGGGGTGAACCACTATGCCAAAAATGTGACAGTATTTCGCAAATAGTGTAATTTCGCGTGATTGCACATGATTTCGCGTGATTGCGCATGATTTCGCAAGATTTCGCGTAATTTCGCGTGATTTCCCGTGTTTCGCGCGACTTTAGTACCGGAAAATTTCACTATTTTGCTAATTATTGTGCATGATTGCGCAAGATTTCGCATGATTTCACGGGATTGCGCAATATTTCCCATGATTTCGCTTGACTTCCCGTAATTTCGCGTGATTTCCCGTAATTTCGCGTGATTTCCCGTAATTTCGCGTGATTTCCCGTGTTTCGCGCGATTTCCCGCGATTTCCCGTGATTTCGCAAATTTGTGATAGTATTTCGCAGGGTGGTTCACCCAGGGGTGAACCACTATGCAAAAAATGTGACAGTATTTCGCAAGATTTCGCGTGATTGCGCATGATTTCGCGTGATTGCGCATGATTTCGCGTAATTTCGCGTGATTTCCCGTGTTTCCCGCGACTTTAGTAAGGGAAAATTTCACTATTTTGCTAATTATTGTGCATGATTGCGCAAGATTTCGCATGATTTCACGGGATTGCGCAAAATTTCCCATGATTTCGCGTGATTTCCCGTAATTTCGCGTGATTTCCCATGTTTCGCGCGATTTCCCATGATTTCGCAAATTTGTGATAGTATTTCGCAGGGTGGTTCACCCCTCGGTCTAAAGACGTTGCAGGTTCGCTGTAATAAATGTATCTAATTAAGAGGAGAATATGTTGAGTAATAAAATATTTTGACATTGAAATTTTGTTTGGTTCTATAGTAGGCTAAGAATATAATATAATATGTACACCATATTGTACCTAGATGTATCCCCTGCTAATAACTCTTGATACTTGTTAAAAAAAGGTATCTAATAAGTTTCCAAAATTTTTATTTTCCCCAAAAAAAACTTACCTTGATCAGTTTTGTAAATGAATTTAACCCACGTCAGGTGACGTTTATCTCCGATGAAGGAAAATGTGTGAGATCCGAATCCGTGTTGATGTCTATATCCGTCTGGTATTCCCCTGTCGCCAAACAAAAACATTACTTGATGAACGCTCTCGGGGTTTAAACTTAAATAATCCCAGAACATATCCCAGTCTCGGAAGTTAGTTACAGGGTTATTCTTTTGGGTGTGGATGAACATTGAGAAGAGTATGGGATCTCGCATGAAGAAGATCGGGGTGTTGTTTCCTACCAGATCCCAGTTGCCTTCTTCGGTATAGAATTTTAATGCAAAACCTACGAAATTCAAAATAAATGATTAAATTAAAAAACAGTTACATAAAAATTTGGAAACCAATTCGTTTTACATTTTTTTAAAAAGTCCTTTCGATTAGGAATTATTATTTTATGCTTTACAGAACACTAGATCAGGGTCAGTAACCTTTTAACAAAGAGGTGTCCATATGTAATTTTGAACAAAGCAACAAAGCCAATGTGCCATTATAAAAAACTGTATAATTGTTATAGGAATAAATAATGTATAAAATTGTTAAAAGTATTAAGGAAGGTAACTAATAAAAAAAAATCATCAACAGTAATTACACAAGTGGTGGTAATTTTTTGATAACACCGGTCAACAAAAAAAATATTTTTTTCTTGGGTTTCTGTTCTCATGCTTGAATTCTAATTCTAGACAATGAAAAACACTTAAATATTATATGTAGTTCGTAAAGATTGCTTTGAACTGATTTACAACTATAAGTATAACCTAATTTAATTTAATACGAAAAATATTCACTTTTGGACATTAATTTCTTGTTATTTCACATCTATATGTTGTTGTTTATCACAAATCTTCAATGAAAAAGACTCTTGTATCCGAAAAAATGTTTAGAAAAAATATAAAAATCAGTAATTTTTGCCAAAAAATTGAAAAATCGCTCTAGTTTTTTCCAAAGCAAACTTTTATCAACAGTAAAAACACAATCGCATAAATTCCTCTTTGCAACGAAACAGTTTTGCCAATCACTAATTTTACGAGAAAAACTGACATGATAAAATCGCGACACCGAAGGTGGAGCGATTTTATCTAATGTCAGTTTTTCGAGCAAATTTATTGATTGGCAAAACTTTGAGTTAAACAAAAATTTATCTGATAAAAGAGAAGCTCGAGTGTTTTTTTGCAAGATAAATTAACGACAGAATATATAGATGAACAACTTAAATTATAAGTAACCAAACTTGCGACTCATTGTCATTGTGTAAAAGTGACGTCCGCTTACTAGATATTGAGGAAGAGGAGTTTTTATCGCGATAAAAAAGGATGCACCTTTTTTATCGATGTCAAAGTGACAATAACATTTCCAGGTATATGACATTTTAACATTGGAGTTAATTTATCAACAGTAAAAACACAAGAGCTTTTTTTTATCGGATAAATTTCTCTGCAACGAAACAGTTTTGCCAATCACTAATTTTACGAGAAAAACTGACATGATAAAATCGCGACACCGAAGGTGGAGCGATTTTATCTAATGCCAGTTTTTCGAGCAAATTTAGTGATTGGAAAAACTTTAAGTTAAAGAGAAATTTATCTGATAAAAGAAAAGCTCGAGTGTTTTTTGGCAAGATAAATTAACGACAGAATATATGGATGAATAACTTAAATTATAAGTACCTAACCAAACTTGCGACTCATTGTCATTGTGTAAAAGTGACGTCCGCTTACTAGATATTTAGGAAGAGGAGTTTTTATCGCGATAAAAAAGGATGCACCTTTTTTATCGATGTCAAAGTGACAATAACATTTCCAGGTATATGACATTTTAACATTGGAGTTAATTTATCGAAAAAAAAAATTTCCCCATTTTTGTCGTAGGAGAAACCAAAATTTTACATGTAGCAGTCAGACCCAAAAATCGTGTTGAGCGGTGATAATTTCAACTAGATGCACGAATCTTTGTTGCTAGCAATAAAGACGAGTGATAATCTAGTTAAAATTATTTAAAAAAAATTATTACCACGAATGTAATTCGGCGTAATTATTTTTTAAACTAATTATCAAAATGCAAATATGTAAGGAACTTCATTAAACAGGTTAACTGAGAGCAAATTTTTAACGTCAAATAAAAATGACACTGACAAATGTCCGGTACCCAATGGCTTACGCATTCATTCAAACGAAGATCCAATCAAACAGCGTGAAAAAATTATCAAAGGTAATACCACGAGTGCTTCAAATTTTATGGATAATTTTTTCTTTTCCACGAAAACTTGTTTATTTGGCAAAAATATGAAAACAAACCGATTGATAAAATCACGAGTCCATTAGGACGAGGGATTTTATCTAAATTCGGTTTGTTTGAATGTTTTTGCCTCAAATAAACAAGTTTGAGTGATGAAATTAAAAAATTATGTGATAATATTTGGAGAGCGAGTTGTATTTGGGAAGATTATTTTTTTCATCAATTGTGGAGTGGAATTTTGTATTAAATGTTCAATATTCTCTTGGGTGATGGCACTGAATCGGTTTGTGTTCATTTTTCAATAAACTTCGAAGCACTTTTAGTTGTCAATAATGACAAATTCAAAGTAAAATTTTGACGTTTCAATGTAGTAAACAAGGTATTATCGATGAGGAAGCAGAATTATCATGTATAATACCACGAGAGTGAAAATTTTGTCTGCAAAATTTATCGATTGTCATGAAAGTTTGTTGCTTGTCAATTTTGCGAATGACATTTTTAACAAAATCACGAGCCGTTAGGCGAGTGGTTTTGGATTAAATGTCATGAGCAAAATTACCTGAAAGCAACAAACTTGAATACAAGAGAAAAATTTTACCTTACAAAATTTTTAATTGAGTGGTATTCGACATGACTATTTCACGAGAGAAAAACTAAAAAATAATATGATTAAACATTTTATTTATTGCAAACTTCAATTATACAAAGCCAAAAAAATAATAACATTATGAAAAAAAAATTACTTATTTATGTAAAAAGTACAATTATTATAATTGTACGTTGTAGCATTATTTTGGGGATTGTTTTGCATCATAACCTGTGATGAATTTAAGTTAGAAACTGAGGATTCCTTTTCTTTCTATAAGTTGGAAATGGTGTTCTTCATTTAATTGTAAATATGGTTTCAAAGAATGGGCATGAGAATGTCCTGTAAGCTGAATTATCTCTTGTTCACCAACTCCTTCTTTTGCAAATGCAGATATTGCAGAAGCTCTATGTGAATGATTGGTTTTTTGTTTTTTTTGTGTATACCAATTGATTCTGCCGATATTTTCGTCCACTTTGAAATTGTATTAGTTCCCAATGGTGAATTTTTGTACCATATTCCTTTCTCCCAATTTGGATGTACTGTTAAAAATAATCTTGTTATTGTTAGATGATAAGGATTGGATTCTCTTTTTTCAATAATTTTTAAAAATAAACGAACGGGACACAAATTGTTGTTAGCATTATTTCTTACCAGCCACTTACTGCCAGATAAAACTTTTGATCCTCCTTGTGTCGTTTTGGAAAAGATTGGATTATATTCTACCCTGCCAGTAAAATTACCGTTATTATCATATTCTTTTTTAAAGTAATTAATATCACAATTAGCAGCTTCATTTCCACGCCATGCTAATTCGATCGAATATAAATGAAAAAACTTTTTTTGTAACCCATCAGGATTATCTTCAGAATAGCTTTCTACCATTTCCACTAATTCTTCTTTGGTAAACGCGTTAGAACTTCTTTTTCTGGTTTCAGGTTGAGTCTGAAGCTTTTTACGTTTTGTATCCCTGGCCAATCTAGCAAATTTATAGGTAATATCTTTAAATGGATCAGTTTTGATGTTAAATTCTAGAAAATATATTTCCTGAACCATTTGAGCAGTCGTATTCCAAAGTGTTTTCACACTAGCTTCATTATTATCAGTTCCATCTCTTTTTTTCATGTTAAAACCATAATCTTCAAGAATTTTTGCTACAACTTGTTCAGAAGTATCCTTTTCTAACGTATAATTGCGTGCGTCCAGAAACATTCTAAACTGTTCCCACGCAGACTTTTTTGTCTTCATTGTATTTTGCGGTATACTTTGCGGTATACTTTATTTATTGAATTATTTCCAAATCTTTTATTATTCATGTTAATAATACTTATTTAAATTTTTAAACAGTTTTAATAATTTTTAGACAGTTAAATAAATAAATAAACAACTTAGTTTTCTTAGAAACCACTAACAAAGTTTTTATATTGAATTTTATCACAGAGTGATAGAATTTTATTCACATAGATTTGATATATTAAACGTCAAAAAATTGCCGCGCAAGACAAAAAATTGCCAGTTCAAAATTTTGTCAGATATCAATTTACTCTAGTGAAATAGTCAGTATAATACCGAATGATTGGCTAGAATAATGTATCAGTGTAATTTTGATGCCATTGGTCGATTTGAATTTTTTTTCTTATCACGATTGGCTGACAGGATCGTTCAAAAAATAATCAATTTCTAAAAATTATAATCCAAAAGAAAACACAGCACATACTTTACTGTTAAATAAAATATATGTTTGCATATAAATCAACATTTTGTTTAAAATTTGAAACGTTTTCAGTGCGATCCTTCCCATTGTGTTTCTCGCGAAAGCTTTTATATTGTCTGACGGGGCATATAGCCCGAGAAGTATTGTTGCTTCTTAGTGAACGATCTACTTTTTGAAAAGTAATTATCTTGACATCTATTGATAACACGCTTTACTTAAACATGACAATAGGAAACTGTGATTAAGTTGATGAAAATTGAGATATATCAGCAGGTTTTTTTAATGACCGTTCTTTAAAAAAACACTTATTTCACTCAATTTTTTTCAATTAATATCTCGATTTCTAGAAAATATGTTAAAAACTCGGTAACTACCAGATATCGTGACTACATACAATTTAACTGCAATTAGAAAATATTTGTTTCTAAATGAAACTAATTTAATATTCGTTAGCATTGTTCTGGTTGAGCGTCCAAGAAATCTTGAAGATGAAAGTAGAGTCTCTATGTTAAACAGAACATGCTAAACAAGTACCTATTTAGTTTCAAAATAGAAACTTTGTTTTTGCCTAAAGATGTATATATTATTCAGGGTTCATAGCGACCTGGAGGACCTGGAAAAGTCAGGGAATCTAAAGATGGTCAAGGAAAAGTCAGGGAAAACATAATTTTCAACAGAAATAACAAAAATGTCAGAGAAATTTTTCCCCTACACCTGGAATAGTATATTTCCTAACTAGTGCGAAAAGTTCCACTTTTCCGCATGAATTAGGAACGTTATTTTTTCTAAGAGTGTGTAATGAGTGTGTAATGAGTGTGTAATGAGTGTATCCTACTATGGATACTTGGTGCATTATCAATGTG
>CAJUYH010009784.1:0-13215 GCA_910591685.1 Galerucella tenella
ATTATTGAACAATTTTGAAACTTTTTGAGAGATGTTTTCATTTAGAAAAGGTGAAGCCTAATATCCAAAAGATTTTTCTCCAGAGGGATGAGAAAGTTTCAAGAAAGTTTAATTAAAAAAATTAAACATTTAAATTCAGTTTTAAAGATAATCAAAATTAAAATCGAAAATTATGATTCAGTGTTTACTAGGGCTGACAAGGGTATTTGTTCGGTGATCTTGAATAAATTTGATTACATTAAAAAAGTAGAAAGCTTTTTATTTGAACATAAATTTAAATTACTTAATTCGAATCCTTTTCATAATTTCATTAGTGAAACAAAAACACACATCAAATTAAATAGTGATCTTTTTAAGAAATATAATGCACCGTATAATTTGATTTCTAGTAATCCAGTCATACCCCGTTTATACGGTCTTCCTAAGGTTGATATTCCAATTCGATCTGTAGTGAGTTTCACCAACACTCCAATATCAATTATAGCTGCTTTCACACATATTTTGATAAAAGATTTGACTCATTTTCAGCCCAGGTTCTCGGTAAGTAACTGAATTGAATACATCAAATATGCTCCTTAATAATAATTGTCTTATGATTTTTTTTGAAGTTAGCAATCTTTTTACATCTGTTCCCAAGTTAGAAACTTTACCTTTAGTAGGTGATTTGCTTAGATCCAAGTTTATCGATGAAGCTACCATCACACAAATTTCCACTTTACTTAAATTTCGCCTTTCCCAAGAATTTTTGGTTTTAAATGGAAAGTTTTATAAACAGCCTGAAGGTTTGGCTATGGGTAGTTGGTTATCTCCATTTTTGGCTGACTTGTTCATGAATAATTTTAAAGTTAATCACATAATTAACGAAAATAATAGTGAAATATCACATTGGTCCAGATATGTAGATGATTGTCTTGTTTTTATTAATAGTAATTCAAATACAGCTAATGATCTTTTGAATAAAATAAACTCAATTCATCCTAACATCACTTTTACTTCAGAGATCAAATCTGAGAGTAAATTGAATTTTTCAGACCTCAACATTAGCAAATTCGATCGGCGCGTTATGCGAACCGCAGGCGAGCTGCACAGTTTTCCAAATGGTTCCGTTTAGTTTCTCGACTTGCCCGTTTCCCTGCGGGTTATAAGAGGTGGTTCTGCTAGTGGCGATTCCCTTCGAGTGTAGAAAGTCTCTTACTTCTAAAGATAAGAACTGGGTGCCTCTATCCGAGTGTATGTAAGCAGGCAAACCAAAATCGTGAAAATGTTGTTGATGTGCTTGATAACGGTCTTAGCGCTCATGTCGCTGCACGGAGACGCAAACGGAAATCTCGATAATTCGTCAATAACCGTAAGAATATAACGGTTCTTAGTGTTGGAGGGAACTGGCCCTTTGGAGACAATATTCAATCTTTCGAGCGGTGACGTAGCTTTCACAAGTTTTGGAAGAGATTCAGCGTTTGATTGTATTACATAGTGTGCAATCGTTGGTCATCTTCCTTACTTCTTCGAGTGTGTATGGCAAGTTTCTAGTCTTCAACCCATGGAACATTCTTGTGATGCCAGGATGGCATAGGGCCTCATGTAGCGAGTGGAGCTTAGATGTGCTCGTCGTTGTAGTTGCGCAACTGCATATGCGTGATAGAGCGTCTGCAGCTCGATTATCCTTCCCTGGTCTGTACACAATTTCATATTTGTATGGAGCCAGTTCAAGGCGCCATCTTTGAATCTTTTCATTTTTTAACTTCCTGGGGTGTTTATTGTCAAACATAAACGACACCGACTTTTGATCCGTTATAACAGTAAAAGGTTTATTGATTAAGTAATGTCGCCACTTCTTGAGAGACTCTACTATGGCATAAGCTTCTTTTTCCACAGCAGAATGTTTGAGTTCACTCCCATTTAAAGATCTTGAAAAGAATGCCACTGGTCTAAAATCTTGACAGAGAGTGGCCGCTATTGAATGTTTGGATGCATCGGTTTCAAAAGTGAATGGCATATTTTCGTCGATAGCGTGAACGGATAAGGCAGCGATAGTAGATTTTAAGCTTTCAAAACAGGATACAGCTTCTTCACTCAATGGGAACGTGTCTGCGTGAGCTAGTGCGTGGATCAGCTGAGAAAAGTTTGGTATCCACTTACTATAGTGTGCAAACATTCTCAATATACGTCTCAGAGAGGGGAGATCGTTTGGTGGTGACATTTTTAGTAGAGGTTGGAGACGTCTGGTTTAATTATGTGATTAGATCCAATCGTATATCCAAGTAGGTTAATTACCTTAAGATTAAATTTACTTCTCATTTTGTTTAGTGTTAGTTTATACTTATCAACAGCTTTCATGAAGTTTTCTAAATTTTCGTCATGTTCTGTTTGGGATTTACCACATACGGTGATATCATCTAGATAGGCGTACGTGCCTTTGAGATTTTTCTTTCTGATAAGCCAGTCAATAGTTCTTTGGAAACTGGCCGCCCCATTTGTTACACCAAACGGGATTCTTCGGGATTCTTCGTTTTCTTTCCAAATTTCAGAGATCTGCGAAGTCTTCGTTTATGAAGCTCACAGAGCTTCCAGTATCTATTAGCGCGTCACCTCGTACACCTTTGATGTAAGCAGGAACTACTGCTTTACGGAGTGAAGAAGGATTAGCTGCCACGATGCAGGCTGAGCAGTGATCGCATCCATCTGAGAGGTCAGCAGACGCACTCACTTTGCTTCTAGTGCGGCACACCTTTGCGTAATGTCCTTTTCTGTCATAGGATTTGCAGACTGCTTCCCTGGCTGGGCAATTCTTCCGTGGATAAAGTGTGGAACTGCCACAAAAGAAGCATTTACGTCCTTGGGAACTGCAAGTGTCTTTTGAAGTAGCGACAACAGTAGGATTTTCGACATTTACAGAAGTGCCGTGCAATGGTCCGGGTATGGCACTAACCGTAGGATTGTTGAAATTTTGAGAGTTGATACCTGCCATCTCCATAGCGCGTGCAGTATCATACGTATTATCCAAAGTCAAATTCAAGCTTTCTAGTAGTCTCGATCGTATTTTGGATGATGCTAATCCAACCATAGATGCTCCTCTGATTTTGTCATCTCTGTTTGTTGCATCATCTACGGCTGCAAATTCACAGTCTTTGGCTAGTTGCTTCAAAGATTGTAAATAAGTACCCACTGATTCACCTGGCTGCTGCCTTCTAGTGGTTAGGACATGGCGAGCATATATGATATTATTCGGCTTCACGTAGATTTTGTCTAGAGTCACAATTGCTGCGTCGTAGTCGCTACATTCACTAATGTAGGCGTAGACTCTGGGCGATATGTGGTTAACTAAAAGTTGTAGCTTTGTTCCTGAACTTAGCTGTGCATCAGCAGTTGTGCTAGCGGCCAAGAAGTTGATAAACGTTTCCTTCCAATGTGCCCATTCTTTCGCAGTTGACTGTACTGCTGGGTGTTCCATCGAATCGCTCGGGTCTTAAGTACTTTTTCATTATGTGTATAAAATTGAAATGAATAATGCAAAACCTCTGGAACTTAGGTTTCAATAAACATAAAAATTGTACATATTACGAGAGTAAAATAAATACAGCAATGACGTGACATAACTAATCGTCTAACTTTGACATGTACGTCATAGCATCAAGCAGGTCACAAACACAACACAGCTCTAAAGAGTTTAATATACATTAGCCATGTAGGCCGTAGTTATCCCCATATGGTTCGCTATGTTAAGAAACATGCTACACATTGCTTGCTATGTGTTAAGCGATTGAATAGAACCAGTCAGATCAGTCCAAAGCAACGTCTCATCACTTCCGATCCAAATCCTTCTGAACATTCTGGAAACCCTAACACAATACCTATTTGTCCTGGTTGAGGCTTTCTCAAAACTGTGTCTTTCTCGCTTCCAACCTACCTTAGCCACTGAAAAAACTGAGCAATTTTTTCTTTGACAACTTCATAAGTATAATCGGTGCTTCAGCAGAACCAATCCATGATGCTGGTACCAATTTAACTCAAAGAGCTTCAAATCATTTATTTAATACTTTGTTATCGCAATGCACGTGAGAACCTCTGGTGTATATCGCTCCAATAGTTAAACCGCAACAAACCTGCTAAGAGTAGAATCGATCATTTTTCAGATTGGCCGAACAAATTTTAGGAAATTCAAATGGTAATAATAATTATCACAAATGAAAAAGCAAGGGGCTGTTACCCTTTGTGAGTAATCCTACTGGGTTTCGTCTAATCTATGCCGTGTTAGATCATTGGTGGGAGATTGACTTCGATCAACCCTTCGCAGATACGTATTCCCAATGCGCTATTCAGCAAACTATCAGTTAGAAAATGTAAAATAACCAATGGCAAATATGTGCTAGTTGCAATATTTCCATCGTGTCATTTAGTAAGTTATTAATTAGAATGTATGAAATGACCAATCGCAAATATCTGCCTGCCGCAATATTTTCATCGTGTCATTTAGTGAATTATCAATTAAAGTGTAGAATGGCCCATCATGGCATTAAGTAAACTATCCATAAAAAGAAATATTGAATAATTCTCACAAAAAATATGTGCATGTTACAATATTTACGCCCTATCATTCAAATGCAAATTTTTTAAAAGTTCCAAGAACCAATCAAATTTTCTCATACACTGATAACAGACCTTGGGGCTGTTTTCACGTTGCTATGGACGCATATTGATTTATTTCGACTCAGAAGTTTCAAATATTTAATATTTCGAAATGTCACATTTAACTTTTCTAATTGTTCCTTTGTTAATTGCACCTTTAGATAAATTGTTTTAGATCTTTCTATAATAAGCAAAACATTTTCTATCCGAATAACCCTCGGACATTGATAAATGCTCAAAAACTTTATGACAACTTTCTCAAGCTTGTTGCTTATAGGCAACAAGCTTTCGAAATCTGTCATAAGATTTTTTCGAACAACTATCAATGTCCTTGGGCTATTACTACTAAAAATTAACTTCAAATGGCCCATCGTGAATACTGCAGTATTCCCATAGTGCCATCTGTCGACTTATTGTTGTGAATGAGTAAATAACTGTCCACAACAGTCTGAGTAATGTTATTCTTTCGGTCATTTCAGAAATCAACAAAGAAATTTTCGAATGAAGTGTTGCCAAAAGTGCCGCAATTTCGCAGACTTCGCAAAATCTATCAATCTAAAATAGGCACATTCATTGAGTGTCACATAATTACTGAGAAGCTTCACTATCTTTGATTGTATTTACATATCCTATTTCCTATAAATATTGTTTAAGATAAAGGATTTCAATTCTTCGCTCGCTCCCAGTTTATTTTCCAGGTTTTGATACTTGTGCATTCCCTGAGCGGAATGATGTCAGTTTGGCCGTGTTAGATCTCGTTTAAGATATTCAAATTTGGCGCCCTTACAATCATTCAACCGCTCACGCATGCGCGCCAAAGTGGGCGGGCGCAGGGGAGGAGACCTACTTCCTGTGTATCCGTCCGTCGGCATTTCGCTGCTTGACATGGGTTGTGAGGTTGTGAATACATCTAAGGATAAGAAATCTAACAATATATAGGTAGAGCTTGTAGACCTTCAAAAGTTCGAATAGGTGAACATTTGAGTAGATGTGGTAATTCAGCTTTTGGTCATCATTTAAAATTTAACAAGCATAATTTTAGTCCTAATCGTAATTCACTAATTTTGAAAACAGTTAATTCTAAAAATTTCAACAGGTTGGATTTTTTAGAAGATTTACAAATCAATAAAGAATTGCAAAACAATAATCTTCGTTTGAATAAGCAAGTACAATTAAATAGATCTTATGTTCCTTTGCATAGACGTTTGAAAAATTAAATAGTATATCCACAAAAGTTCTCTTTATTATGATATTCATATTCATTCACAATATTATCAGACTGATACCATACGGTTCAGTTAATGATCATCAATTTGAATTTTCCCATATGTTTAAATTACAAAATTCATGATTAGTTATTTGTCAATTTTGGATATTTCTGGACTCTTGTTGTAGTTGTTTGTTTGAATTAGATTTGGTAATGGGTTCCCATTAGACCCTTAATGTTTTTCTGGCTTGTAGGTGATTCAAGTAATGGGTTCTCATTAAACTCTAAACCAGATCTTTCTCAATGAGAATGACTCTCACATTGGTTTTGGGGATATTATTTGGATACATAATTTGACTACTAGTTACTTGGAATTTTCTCTCTAAATTTGGATAGATTTTTGTTGTTAATAATTTGCTGGAATTTGTTTTTACATACTTCATTCTTTGAATAGTTATTGTGTTTGGAGTTTCTTCTGACTATTGATTGGTTATCTATTTTAAATTAGATTTGGTAACGGGTTCTCAGTAGACCCATAATCTTTTTTGTTTAGATAATTTGTTTTTTGTTGTGAGAGACTAACAGATTACAATGTTTATTCATTAGAGTTTGTTATTTGGAATTGTCCTCAGATAATTACTTCCATCGATTCACACAAATATTTTAAAATTTTAATCCAATTTATGTGCTTTTGGAATCTCTTTCGACCTATGTGTGAATTTTCTTTTTTGAATTAGATTTAGAAATGGGTTCTCATTAGACCCTTAATGTTTTTCGGCATCTTATGATTTGATAGGTCCTCATTAGACCTTAATATCAAATTTATTTATTTACAATTTTTATTCAGGAAATTTACAAATTACTTGATTTACAACAATTTTTGCAAATTGAGATGGGTTTTTCAATATTCACATTTACACATAATTGTAACAATGTTATTTCTATTCTCATGTTGGATAACTTGAGTTTTGTGTCCATTTAGATTGTCACTTGTTATCTCTTAATTTCAAATTGATGTAGTGTCACTTCGATTTCCGCTCTACTAACACGTGTTCGTGTAGTCGCTGGAGATATTAAAAATTTTCAAAAGTTAAAGACAGTTTACCCCAATCAGGGTAATATTTTAAATTTGAATTCAATGTAGGTAATTTTTAGAGAATTTTATCATTGTGACGTTTATGTGTCTACCTTTAATTAGGTTCCTTGTATTATATAGCTAACGAGTGATTATCACACTGAAGATGGTTTAATAGCCGAAAGCGCTTTGCAATTTAAAAAAAATTTAAATTTTTAGACAGAATACAACAATGTTTTCTTGACTTTCTAGACATGTGTACTGAGCTGTAAAGATATTCACCCAACCGTTAATAAATGTGTAATCGAAAAATAAAATATCTTCCAATCAATCAGCTGATTGGAAAAGCTGAAACTGGATCAAATAGGATAAATTGAAAAAATAATGCTCCAAACTACGAGTACTAACTAAAAGATGGTATCGAATTAATCCAAGGCCAGGCACACGAAAACAATAACTCAAGTACTTAACATGAAATGATTAAACTAGGAGATTATTTTTTCCATAGACATTAAATACGTCATGAGCCGTAATCCTTTGGAACACAAAGGAATGAGTTGCTAGAGTAACAAAATCCGGAAATGAAACGATCTCTAAAGGCGAGCAGGGAGTGTGTGTATCAGATTTTTCAGTTCAATTAGCATAAGGTAATGAATGCCCTAGACTGCATTTACATATTATTTTATGAAGAGGATCACTAAACTGATCACATTACAAAGATCCGTACCAGTTTATGAAAAATAAAAATTTTGATTGGTCGACGTTACTATGTGCAGTGAAAATTTCGACAAACAAGAAGTATTGCGATTATAAATATTGCACGAATATACTCCGCTACACAGATACAATCCCATAATAAAGGTAGCGTTTCTACTACGGTGTAATAAACAATGTGGGTAATTGTTCCTGTATTACGATGTCGTGGCCTCAAAAACATAATAAACCAGTAAATAATACCTTGAATGCAGGTGCACTGGAAATATGAGACAAAATGAATCATTACTTCATATCCTGAGTTTCTCAAAGGCAATACTAATGAAAATATCATAAAAACACGGGATAATACTCGAATATTATAGTATACAGAGTGCTACCATTTTTCTAAAAATAGTGTTAGCTAATTTTCCATATTTGAAAAGTTTTTACAAACTGACAGGTAATCACAGACTACACTGTTAGTTCCACCGCAGGCCTTGAACAAAATTACAATATTTCTTTTAAATACTAGTAGAAATATACTCAGTACTGAGCTAACAATATGCATTATCCAATTTGTATGGAAATTACCTAACGCAGAATATTGCGCAGAATATTTGTGAGTCTTTCACGACTTGAACAGTCCATGATATATCACGCTAACTTCAATCAAAATAATATCAAAATACCTAAAGCCAATTCAAAAAAATATTAATATGATGTTATAAATTACGACAAACGGACACCCTCAATAATACTAAATTTGTTTATTTCTGTTAAGAATAACGCGCCTAACTGAATTTTTCCTTCGGGCTGAGATGGGCAGGTAATGTCCGAAAGGGTAATGCCTGGCTAAGCATCCCAAAGAGGATGTCTACCAGCAAAACCCAACTCAAACTCACGTCACCCCCGCTTCGGAATCAACCCCTAGCATACTCCAAGACGTGCGGCGGTCCCTCACACACTCTCCGTCATCTTCTTCCTCCTATCGTTCCTACCTTTCATGCAATATCAAGATCTTCCCTTCCCTTTATAATGCTCTTCTTTACGCCACTCACCTACATCAATTCCTCCTCCCCTCTTAACATTATCTCCGCTATGCTGCACCAATATACCGACTCCCCTAGTTTATTTTCCAACTTCATTAGCACTCCATCATTTTCCCAGCATCTAAACACACCCCAGTCTCTTGTCCCAATCTTGTGAAGATACCATACTCTCGAACCATGACACATAAGCACTTGTGTCAAGGAGTAGTTCACCTCCCCGAATCTCCGGTCCGTTCAATCTCTCCTACTGCCAAACGCTTCTTCAAGCGCGGTTTCATACTTCTCTCACCTTTGCTCCATTCCCTCCTCCATTCATTACCGTACTTCCTTTCAAATCGCACAACTCTATCGTTTGTTCTCAACTTCAGGTATCACGTCAAGTGGTTGGAACCTTGACAGCTGTCCACACACTGTCCTGTTCCCCTGCATCCTCAGGAGTATTTATTCTTCCCTCCTTCACTTTCCACTTCTCTACCGTCCTTATCCTGCTCATTTTCCCCACTTTCCCCAGTATTCTAGACTTCCGGAATCTCACCCTATCATCTCCTCCTCCCAATCTTCCTCTAGCACCACGTTCTCATTTGCACTCGTTCTTTTCACGACGCATTCCCCTATGAACTATTTTCCAATTCCCCAAGTAACTCTTTCCACTGCCCTTTTCCATCCCCCTTTTCCTATAATTTCGCTGTTCCCCTGAGCATCTGTCTTCAGATGTAAAAGGGCATATTTTAATGGAAAAACATATTTCAATTATCAATTAAGTGGTGTAAATTTGGAAGAATATGTCAACTTTTGCTCCCATTCTTCACAATATTGGCATTTGGAGCTATTTCATTTTGTATTCCTCAATGGTTTTCACGTGAAGAACGCATCACCTTCACATATGCAAAACTGTGTAATTATCAAAATATGAATGGAAAATGTATACATGTTTCTTTATCAAAATATGCCCTCCTCGTTCAAAAACAGCCCACAAAATGTCAAATTCACTCAATCTATTCCATCCACCCATTTCATAGTTATGAAATAAAACAGTAGATAGGCTGGACCCATCAATCCTCATATAATTTCGTCCAATTTTACGAGAGGTATATACATGCAAGCGTTGTTGGTGTAATTCGAAAATACCCTGTATATTGAGGTTTTCATTGGAAAATAACCTAGTATGAAAAAATGGTAAATGGAGAGGTATCTTGGATCAAAACAAAAAAAGATGCACTCATTTCATAAAAAAAAACTTTGGAATATCAGTTATAATATAGATCCAACGTTCAAACGAATTTCTCTGATTCTCATAGTTCTCGTGAGTTCATCATTCCCAGGATCAAGATTATGTTGGTAGAAACGGAAACAGACTCTTGTGAATTATCATATGTTATTTATCCAACTACTATTAACCTCATCCTGTAAACTGGGTATATCTGGGTATATATTGGATATTGCAAATAAATGAATCAATGATTGTTGGTGAAAATTAAAATTCAAATATGTGATTCCAATTTCTCTCCAGTCCAAACCACAATAATTGGATAAGATAGATTAGACATTCATTTCTACTTTCTTCGGGTTTTGAAGTGTTTTCCACTCCAATTATAAATTAGTCTGGATCAACTGAACCCATCATCATCACCTTCTTGCAAATGCTTCTGGCTGCAACAACAGTCTGCCTCAAACCAAAAAATTTGAATCTCCAGTATTCCATGTTGAAATCAATATTCAACACGGAATGTAAAAGTGCCTATTCAAAATTGAAATCTAGGCAATAATTAACAAGTTTTTTCACTGTTGCGTAGTTTAGCCTTTCGATATCCTGACATAACACTGTTATAGCCTGCAACAGGAAAAATGGTTCAAACTTGATTCATATGCTCAGGCGCATAAGAAGCCATACTCACACCATTGCCTCCATGATACAGATTTTGTTTTGGCCTCCTCAGATATCTGAAATTGATATCGCAGTTTCAAAACGGGTGAGATTGAATTTTTAAAGTGCATCGTAAGCGCAGAAAGCTTCTTCATTGCAGCTTTTCGCAAATTGATTTTCAGTTCAACAGTATCAAGTTACGATTGTTCGATGGAATTTGCTTTAAAAAACCTTAGACCTCAGTACATTGGCTGACGGTAACTGTTGATTTTTCTGACAGTCGAAGGACAAAACCAGCAAATCTCAATTTTCTCAAGGAGAGCCAAAGCCAAGGTTATTATTCAGTATTGGGAACCTGCCGGAAAAAACTCTTTTATTGGAGATCTTCAAAAATTGTTCCACATTGATATCAGAAGGCATGTATTTATGTTTCAGAGTTGCAGATCGTCTCCACCTTTTTTTCTACAGGCATTCTCAATTACCGGAAAAAAGGTCGCTACTCGTTTTTGATTCACCCTTAATATTAATAGCTTCAAAATATCTGCGAATTCTTTCAGACATGCTGGTAACAATTTTTCCTGGATAATAATAATATCGTTTATTCATAAATTTAACAAATACAGTGATTAAATACAAATAAAATTGAATAAACATCTAGACATCCACAGAAGTATTGTACATACTTGTATGTGGTGAATATAGGCTGGTGTGTCAAAATTGAAAAAAAAATGCAGTTAAAAAACAATATAAATCCATTTTGACATGATTGTATTTCAGACATACATTTCGTATATGAGTTTACTCTTTTCTGTTTTTGATTCAGCATTCTATCATTTTGTGTATTTTTGTTTTGTCTGTTTCTGTAACAAATGTTACTAGTTGGGTTTTGAAGCGTTTGGAAGAAGTTTCATCGATAATTCTCTGTGGTAATTGCCCGAATAATTTGGGTGCTAAGTAGGAGTAACCTTTTTGACCTATTGTTTTAAGAGCTGTTGGTATACAGTATTGATTATTCGTTCTTGTCGCGTATCTATGATAGTGAGTGGTAAGTTTGTATTTATTTTTATATTGATGGCATCCTATCTGAATAATGTATAGTTGTCTAACATCTAATATTTGTGTTTCAGTATAGAGTAGTGAGCTTGAATATCTTGTAGGTTTGTTGAGAATCATTCGGAGGAATCGACTTTGAGACACTTCAAGGGCATTTAGATAGCTCCTTGAAACTCCTCCCCAGCCAATAATGCCATAATTGATGTGTGACTCAACCAAACTGTGGTACAGTATTTTTTCACATTTGAAGCTTAAAAATTGGCTTACTTGCTTGAATCGAAATAGGATACTCCGAAGCTTTTTAGTTAAATATTCCATATGATGGTTCCATCGTTAGTGATTGTCAATGTAAATACCCAAGTATTTAATTCTTTTTGCAGGTTTTATTGAAAAATCTTGTTGGATATTAAGATTGTATTTTGGCAGAGACGTTTCATGACTACTGAAGGGTAAATATACAGTTTTATCAAAGTTTATTGAGAGTAATCTGCTGTCGAACCAGTCTTTGAGCTTTCCAAGATCATTTTCAATATTTAGTTTGAGATTATACCAGTCATCATGTTTGTAATAAATCACAGTATCGTCCGCGAAGCTGATTATTTTTCCGATTGTTTCCTGTTCAAATAGATTATTTAGGTAAATTACTAATAGCACCGGCCCCAATACTGTTCCTTGAGGTACCACATTTGATATTGATCTCTTCACTCACATGATTTTTGAATTTAGTTTTTTGTGTTCTGCTTGTTAGATAACTTTTGAATAAATTATGAGCTAGACCCCTTACACCCATATCTTCTAGTGTATCTAAAAGTATGGAGTGGTCGACAGTATCGAAGGCCTTTTTTAGATCCAAAAAACCCCAATAGATAAAGTGCTTGAGTCTAAGGATTCGTAGATGGTTTTTGTCAGGGAATGGATTGCATCATTGGTAGATTTTTTTCCTCTAAAGCCATACTGGGATGTCGACAGCAAATTATAATTTGATAGGTATGTCGTAAGTCTTGTTTTTATAATTTTGTCAAAGACTTTGCTTATTGAAGATATAAGTGAAATATTTATTTATGATGTCCGTCAAAGGTTCACATATTATGAATTTTGCAATAATCTTTAGAGTTTCAGCTTTCATTCCATCAAGCCCGGGAGCCTTTTTGTTTTTTAAGCTAATTATTGTATTTTCAACCTCAGTAGTATTCGTTGGTGTAAGAAAAAGTGAATTTCTATTTATATATTTTTTACTTTTGTAATTGGGATTTTGTCGTATGTTCTTTGCCAAAGTTTCCCCCACATTCGCGAAGAAGTTGTTAAATATATCAGCAGCATCTTTTGGATCTGTGACGATCTCATTTTTTTCATTCCTAATATTATTTATTATTCTTTCTGTCTTGATATTCAAAATTTCATTAACAGTGTTCCAGAGTTTTTTACTTGCATTTTGTTCTTTTTCCACTAATTTTTCATAGTAATTTTCTTTGGCAGTCTTTATTTTCTTTCCCGTTTATTTTTTTTTTTTCGTTAAATAATCATTTTTCAATTTTACATTATTTGGATTTTCTTTCCATAATAAAAATGAATGATTTTTTTGGTTGATGTGTTTTATTAATGATTTTGTTATCCAATTTTTTCTTTTACGTTGACTATTTTTTAA
>CAJUYH010009785.1:0-13212 GCA_910591685.1 Galerucella tenella
ATGCGAACTGAATAAATTAGATATCGACTCAACTATCTTTTTTATGAATATATATATATATATATATATATATATATATATATATATATATATGAGCTTGATGAGATGATGATAAACAAGTATGCCCCAATTAAATTCATCTTTGATATTACATTATTACTGATTGGATCATCGGTAGTGATTATGATGCATAATTTACCGACCTATCGGTGCTTGGAAAACAAGCACTTGCCAGTCTAGATTTACACTGCAAAATAGAACAATAGGCTTGTAATATTAGGTGTGTTCTTTTTGACTGAGATCTCAGCTCACTTCAGTTGAAATGATCTGAGATAAAGTGATGTGAGTAAGCACCAAAAAGAACGAACTACTCAATTGAAACGCGCGATTTCCGAAGCATGCGTTAAGAGACATATAAACATATAAATTCGAATTAGCATCTAATAATGTTATTGTGACCATAATTATTCCTTTTTTATTTAGTCAATTGATAATTTGTAACAAAAGAAAATTAGGTTATGTGTGTTTATATGTAAACAAAATGAAATATTTCTTCATCCCCTCCACTTTATTTCCGACTCAAGTCCAACTGATACCCCCTTACATCACATTCAGCATCGGTGAAGGGGGAGGAAAAATCTCAGCTCACTTCGAAGTGAGTAAATCAAAAAGAACGCGCACATTACCGATGTGAGCTGAGATTAACTGAGATCTCAGTCAAAAAGAACACACCTATTATGAAATTGAAATACCTAAAATGGAAAAGATCAAGAAAAATGACACATATAAAAGAAATGCCAAACTGATGTGGAGTTATTACTAAATCAAGATGATTGAAGGAGTACGAGAAATGTCATGTCCAACCGAAGTACAACTTCAACTATTCCAATTACCTAATATTTGTTTACGACATCCAATATTTCTCCGTTTAACAAACATCCATTTTTTTGCATAAACGCAGTGTTTCACCCTGCAACTTTCATCCAGCCACTCCAGGCCGCCTATAATACCACACCGTTTGCGCCAAAATGCAGGAGTTTCTAAAAGCAGTGGGGAGTTCAAAGTCAGCAATCACAAGCTTTATGTCATGCTCCCTAATACTTTTAGGAGCGACAACCTCCGTTTGTTGCAGTCTCTAGCTAGATCTGGCTGTCATTATCAAGTTTCACCGAAAAAAATCACTCCTTCCTTATCCTGATAAGAGGTTTTCGAGAGATAACGCATGTTTAATACATTTTAACCTTATGGTACTTTTCTAAAAAAATGACGTTCACCTCTCGTCTAATTTTTTCAAGATAAAAGATAAACTGAAGAAAAAAAACTAGCAGAAGTTGGTTCCTACTTTGAAGTGCCCGACTGGACAATTATGTACAATTTAAAATATATTTAAAGACTCACCGCTATCCATCTATTGCTCATAACTTGATCTATGTTCATTCTTTTAGTAGGATCAACATTTAGCATCCCACTAATAAGGTCTTTGGCATCTTGACTAACGTTTTGCCATTCTGGGTTGGGAAACGTATACTGTCCCATTCGAATTCGTTTTTTCATTCCTGGAGATATTGCCAGTCCGTGGTTGCTGTAGAAAGGAGGGAATCCACATAACCTACAATTTTAATTTTTATCAATTGGAAACCAAATACTTATTTTTATTTACGAATGGCACTATATGTTATATCTTGTCAGAAAATTTTAAATATTCGTCTATTTATTAAGGATATTATGATACAATAATGGTCACTACAATTTCAAGTCGATTGACCATCTCCGTCTCGAGATAAACGTAAATACAGTTAGGATCATTAACACGGAGAGCAATGGAAAGTGTGAAAATTATTAGCCCTCTAGTCTTACCATGCACATATCGACAATATCGTAACACAACAACTGCCTAAAAGTTCTGTAACATCTCGTATATAATAGTAGTCCATCAGTTACAGTTATTACATATTAAAATATAGGTTTATCAATTAATTAATAGTAGTCAGCAAGTAGTAAAAAATAAAAGTCAACAGTTGATTAATATAACAAACTCGAATAACTCCAGATTGTGCTGACCAGAACAAATTAAGTGTTAAAATAAATAGTTCTAAATCGGTTACAGCCCTTTTGATTTATTAATGCTAGATTTAAATCACTTTCCGAAATTTCATGGTTCATATTGTTAATGAATGAAAGAACCACTCTTCTGACCAAGTTAATTAAATCATTGTTACGCGAGCCGAAGCTTTCGATATTTTCCAATCATTAAACAACTCTCATACCTACCCCCTTTATACTAAACCCATCTTATCCATCAAATATTTTATACAAGGTGCGCAGAGATAGTGTATAAGTAAGAAAAATAAATGGTAAAAAGTATGAACTATTGATAAACAGTCGGTAGAATCTGTTACCATCAGGTATAAGATTGCATACAGCAACAGGAGAACTTTCGTTTCACGTTAAAATAACAGTATGGGGCAAGGTCCCTTTAAGTATTAAAATCAAGATTTTTATTATTTCCATAGTAAAGTACATATTGATAATAAAGTGATATTTGTAGTTATAAACATACATAAAGACACCTAATTGAGCATTTTACCTAGACATGTCTGCCTGTTTTGTTACTACTCAATCAGGTAGTATTTACTCTGCACGTTTTATCTTTAAATAGCTAATATTGAATACATAAAAATAAGAAGAAAAAAAAACAAAACTAAATTACAGTGCAATTAAAGTTATGAGACGAACACATGTAGACAATTAATAAAACTAAATAATGGATAATAAAAAGAAGAAGACAATACTCACGCAAGGAAGTAGTAGACAAGACCATAAACAATAAACCAGTAGTTTGTATGTTATTAAGCCACTATATCAAATATTTTATTTTGGTTAGTTATTAGATGATTTTTCAAATCAATTTGGAATTTCTTTAATTTTTTTATTTGTCTGAGGTGAATCGGGGTTGTATTAAAAAATTTTGGACCGAAGAAAGATGATGATCTTTGACTGACTGATATTTCAAAGAATTTTAGAGATCTCCATATTAGTAACTGATCGAGTTAAATGGGTATTTTTGTGGTTAAATTTTTTGCCGCTTTTGTATATTCTTATTATGCATTGATAAGCAAAAAGTAGTTTAATGTTTAGTATCCTCGATTCATCATACAATTTTTTCGTTGAAAATACCTTTTCTTTTTTTAGGATGATTTTTAAAATAGTGTGCCGAAAAGATAAGAATTCTATAAATCATTTCAAGTCTGGACCTACCCACAAACGAACCATTCATTATTATTGGCCTATGCAAAAATTTACTTCAAATGCTAGTCCACACATTCGACTGTGAACGTCCCAGGGTTAGGTTAGGTTTGTGGTGAGTGGGTCTATAAGGCCCTGCACTGTGACTGGCAAGAGTATATGGTGGCGCACACCTATTCAGATTTCACCAAACAAATTCAGCTTCTTAACAAAGCAGATTAGTTTATTTGGTGAATGATATTTCAGGTCCGAGGGCGAGAGAGAGAGACCCTGCCAAACATCAGATACCTGATTAGAGCCGCGGCGGGGCAGGCACAAATTATATGCTCTGCTGTTTCATCATCTTCCAGACAAAGACGACAAGTCGGATCTTCCGACAGTCCAAGTTTTAGCATATGATGATTCAGATGACAGTGGCCTGTTAGACAACGTAGGTCATGCCTGCTATAGACTAACCTTTGTTTGGAGACATTCTTCGAATGATGTATAAAAGCTTTTGAATGAACCAATCCTGGTAAATTATGCCAGAAGTCCAAAGCTCTTCTTGCTGTCCAAGCAAGTGTTTGTTTGGCAAAACTTGGCAAAAAATTGAGATGCCAATTGTAGGTTCTGGTCCGATAGAAGCACGTGCGACACCCTCCCTTGCAAGAGAGTCTGCCTTCTCGTTTCCTTCCATGTCAGAATAGCCAGGGATCCAGACCAGCAATACTTTATTGAGTTCTCCTATTGAGGAGACTTTTTTGGCAGTCTAAAACCAATTTCGTAGTTACACGGTGAGTGCTAAGTGCTTTCAAAGCCGCTTGGCTGTCCGAGAAAATTTTTATTGTTCTATGTACCTAACCTAAACGCCCCAGGGTAGGTTTAGTTCATTTCTGGTATTTACGAGACCTTGTGTTCTTAGATGTTGCTGTGATTGAGAATTTGTTTAATTGTTATAAACTATTTTGTTGGTAATAATCTAAATTATGGCTTTTTGGCGACCATTCGAAGAGAGAGATATTGTTATAAGTAGGCTCCGAACAATGAGTATACTAGAAGAGTAAACAGGCGTAAGTATTATCCTATGCCAAATTTATTTATTTATTTATTTTGCTTGATTCCATAGATGTTATCCGCAGGTGTATTCTGTAAAAACAACAATTATTTTGCAACTAGCAAACGTTGCACAACGGTCGCGCAATCAGTCGCAAAATTTGATATTCTGTAAGGTAGTCGCGTCGCAATTGCTGTCAAGATGGCACTTTTACGTCATAAAACTAGCGCCACTTGCAATCGGGTAGCAATCAACGTTACTTAAATTGTCTGTAAAATCAGCTGATGAACAAAAACAAATGTAAAAAATATTTAATATGCATGAAAAACCAAGGAAGCCTACGAAACAGTGCCTTACATAACTAAAAGCAGTTGAAAATGAGTTTCCAAATACTTTTTCAGATGATTTGTTTAAAAAAACAATATACCTACTTCTAGGTATTTTTTTAGATGGGTGATATAGGTAGGCGAAAATGTCAACGTTCAATCCTTGAATATTTACATGAAAAAAATCCCATAATGGTGAAATATGGGTAAATATATAGGAGAGTTTAAATCCTTGAGTAATGAAAAAAAGATTTCAAGTCAATTTATTTTTTTCATTCATATAAGAATGTGGATAGGTATTTCTTTTTCAAGAACAAACATGTTAGAAACATCATTTGATAGATATTTTATTCTTAAAGGGCATATAAATCACACCATCATAGCCTAAACAAAAATTAACTCTTAGTGATTGTTTATGTTAACATAATAAAGATAAGAGTGTAGGTACCTAGCTATCTATGGCATCTGCCTTCAGAAAGAATTTTTATTTTCTCTCATTTTTAAATAGTGCAATAGGTACCTAGTGAATACATCAGTTTTGAATTATTGTGTCTTTTGTGGCTGTACTTATCCCTTTGTTAATTAGGTGAGTAAAATAATTTGAGAATGGGTTAATGGGTACTGCTACTATTAATTGTTTTTGAGGTTCATAGTACAGAAAATGGGAGAAAACAGATTTTTCAATAGCCAGTTGGAAGAGTTGATTGACTAGCAATCACAATTATAGTAGTTGTAGTTGAGTTGTTTCATAATTGTATCAAGTTTTCTTAATAGAAATAAGAGAGGTAAATAATAAATTATAACATTTTGTCAATAATAAACCTGTTTTATTTGTACAAATAGTAATTTAATGGGCTCACTAGCTGCCCTCAGAAAAGTGGACACACCTACCCTAATATTTAATAACAATTACTAAATACGTAAACACAAATAATAACTATTATCTCTTTCATTAC
Source organism: Galerucella tenella (assembly GCA_910591685.1). Classification (NCBI taxonomy): domain Eukaryota; kingdom Metazoa; phylum Arthropoda; class Insecta; order Coleoptera; family Chrysomelidae; genus Galerucella; species Galerucella tenella. The sequence continues at coordinate 5,562 of CAJUYH010009785.1, forward strand.
CAAGTACAAATAAAAACTAACTTTTCTGAGGGTAGTTAGTAAGTCCATTAAATTACTATTTGTACAAATAAAACATGTTTATCATTGACAAAATGTTATAATTTATTACTTACCTTCTATTTCTATTAAGAAAACTTGATTTTATTACCAAGCAACTCAACTACAACTACTAAAATTGTGATTGCTATTCGACAGTTGCAATCGCGTTGTAATTGCTAAAAAATTGCTTACAGAATACGTATTTTTCACATGAACAACTGAAAAATGCACTTTTTTAGTTAACCAATTGCTGACTAGAGGCAGTTAACAAAAAAATTGCGATCGCGGTCGCAGTTGCTTCTTCGAGAATACGAAGCCCGCGTTTGACAGCGACAATTGCGCAATTATCGGCAGTCGCAAGTTACAGAATAGGCCTGCCGGTCGCAGTTGATTGATTGTTGAATGTATGAAACAGGAATATTCTATTATTAAAATTTCTGAAAATGGAGAGTGGGGATTTGAGACAATAGACAAAAATAAATTTTATATGTTCTAGTCACGATCTACACAAAAAATGATACAAAATATGTACAGGCTGCTGTAACAAGAAAATAATGAGTAAAAACATGGAGCTGCTGAAAGAAAACATAAATTGAAGTTTCAAAAAGATCCATTATTAAAATAATTATCGGTAAAGCAACTTCTATTTATTGGAAAAAAAAGAGCATAGAAATTACTAGTGCGTGTGGATCCTGCATTAATGAAAAATTTGTCTGAAACCAGTTCTGTTTCGGCATACAGATTTCTTTATTTCGCCGACAAATTGTGAAACGTTGCAAATTAATTTCACTCACAGCTATAAAGACTAGTCATGCGCCACTAAAGGAACACTTGAACATATTAAAACTATACAATGGAGACCTTACATGCAGATTATACGGCAAGGAAACAGATACATTGAAACACATACTGTATACATGCAATAATAATATAGTCACTAGTTGGTGAATCGCAAGATGATGCAGAAATATAAGAAAGACCCTGCAATGTATTTGAGCAATTTCTAGTTTTCATGATTTAACTAGTTAAATTGTTTTATTAAATACTTACAATATGTACATAATTACACCTAATGACCATATATCACAGCTTTTATCGTATTTTTCGGGACCTAATACTTCAGGAGCTAAAAAATGAACAAAAATATTAGTTCGATACGTAACTAGTATGGAAATAACATACCAACATAATAAGGTGTATAGCATGGCGTCTGAAGAGTGTCCTTGATCAAAGTTTCTTTAGCAAATCCGAAGTCAGTAAGTTTAAGTACACCAAAAGCCCCTTTCTTTGAATATAGTAGGTTTTCAGGCTTCAAATCTCTGTGAGCTATGTTATTATCATGTAGATACTTGACAGCTATACATATTTCATGCATAACTTGGGCGGCCTCTGTCAAAAGAGAATAATCAATAAATAATCTTTATTGATCACTATTTACTTGTACAAACTTCCTAAAAATTTGAAAATTGAAATTTCTATTCAACTTCATCAACATATTATATACATAACTGTATCAAAAATAATACATGGTTTTCACAAAATAGCCTCATGATGCTAAAATAACCACATATATTGCTCAATTCCTTTGCTATCAAAACATAACCAAACAAAATTATATATTCTGTCTCTGGAGACCAAACTACTTGTATATAATAATGGAATGAAAAAGGCTCGAATAAATCAGGTCACAAACAAAATTAGGTATAATAAGAGCCAGTTAATACTGATACTGAAATAAATTCTCTACCAATAATTGCAATAAACTTTATTGCAGACATTGAAGAAAACGTGAACAATATATTTATCCACTCCTTTTTCCATTTATTAGCAATTCTATGACTTATCATGTTGTTTCTATCTGCTGATGTGAAAATATTGCAAACAGGTTGGTTATTTGGTACTTATTTAGTAAAATCAAAATAGTTTACATTTACTCCTGAATATTGTTAATTTATTAAGTAATTCAATTTTTTGGCGAAAGAATTGTTACAAGATTCTAATATATTTAACATTATATAATTTTGTACAAAAAAGTTCTACTTGAAACACATATCGTGCAAGCCCCCTATTATTTGCATTGTTTTTAGCTGATCTGGAAGACTACTTTTATACTCAAGGACCTCAAGGTGTTGATGTAAGGAAACTGAAAATTTTAGAGAAGGAGAAAGAAAAACGCAAAAAGTTGGAAGAAAGAAGGAAAGATGTAGAAAGGAGGAAGAAAAACGCAAAAACGTGGAAGAGAAGGAGATATGTAGAAAGGAGAAAGAAAAACGCAAAAAGGTGGAAGAGAAGAAAAGATGCAGAAGGTATGACGTAGACAGGGTGAAGAAGAGGAGAAAGACAGACGTAGAAAGGAGGAAGAAGAGAAGAAAAAACGTAGGAGAGACGTAGAAAGGAGGAAGAAAAATAGAAAGAAAGAAGAGGGGAGAGGCGTAGAAAGCAGATGTGGAAATTATGAATAGCCTAACACAAATTCAAAGAACATTAAAGCTAGAGGTAGAACCACTTAATAATAGAGATCATTTAGAACAACATTAAGATTTAAAAATCTAATTTAGAAAAACGGGAAGGAAATTTAATATCTGATTTAGAAAAGCAAATAAGAAATGAAATAGTTAATTTAGAAACAAGAATTCTTACCCAAGCTCAAGTAACTAATATTGAAATTTTACTGAGATGAGGAAAAAATTATACACGAAAATTTAGTAGATATTTATTCAAAAAACAAATGGATTTGTAGATGCAACATAAAAATGCTTTATATTGTTTTCCCTGCTTACTTTTTGGTGGCGATAAAGCTTGGGCGGAAGTAGAAGTCACGGATCCAGAGCAGTCTTGTAAAGAATAATTGATAATTACAAACGGGCTTTAGAGATTGGAGATATAACATTTTCTTTTTTATTATCCATGTAATAATTGATTATCTGATGACGTTAAATCATAACCTTTTGCTAAATATTAGCCACATCCTAGATAATGCTAATAGAATAATTTATGTACTACTTGAAGGAATCCAACGTTATTATATAAATTAAGCAAAGCAGTTTCCAAGATGTTGTGACAAAAGGAGTAATTACTGTGCCATTCTTCTCGCACACACACACACATACAAAACTATAATAGTTTTAAAAGACCATGAAAAATTAAATACTGCATGACCATTTCTTCTAGACAAAAAAATTCGAGTTAGTGTTCTATACAAACTACAAAAACACCAAATATATTTCGAAATTATGTAAATCATATTTTTTTAATGAATCTGAAGGTTTTCTTTAGTATTTAAAAGTATTTTCGAATAAACAAAATTAATTAATTATAATTATCAATGTATGTACAAATAGAATATTAATTACACATTAATATTTCAAATTACAAGCTGGAGGCGCTTTAATGGCTTTTTGATTTGAATTACATAGCTGAAAAGGTATTTATAAATTTTGTGGAATGCCCAGCAGAAGCAAAATAAAATAATTCAGCATTATTTTTTTTCCCATTACTCATTAACCTTTACTTGTGAAATCAATATTACTGTCTCCGAGTAATGTATTTTTTTTAATCCAATTAATTCTTTCCAGCATTTGCCTTCATATCAAATTTTTTTTTCTCATATCAGAAGTCATAATAACTAAGGATTATACCTAATCTTATTGAGGTGACAGTGTCCTGTTAGGAGTATCATTGACTATCTCAGCCCTACTAGATATTTCCAACTCCCAAGAGTCATAATATAAATCTTCACATATAGGATATGGAATAAATAATTAATTACTTTAACTAAATATTATATATGACCAATGACCATATATTCCTTCACTACCATGTGGAGATACATTGAATCAATAATATTGATAAGATATGAAAAGTTTCAATTTATTTCTTTACAAATTTGTGTCGATTTTGTTTTTTTACCACCTAATATTTATCAACAGTTTACCTTAAAAAACTTTGGCAGAAGTAAGAGCAAAAATACAAAGCACAAGCCTTAGATAAAAGTTCTACTTATTCGTAAAAAATATATGATTTTCCAAGTAAAAGTAATTTACATATCTTTTTTGGAGACTACATGGAATGTGAACTGATATTGACTTCCAGAAGTGTAAGTTAGCCATATACAGCAAATATTTATCTTCTGTATGTAGATGTGTATGTAGAATCTCATATAGGAGCTACACTATATATAAAATCCTTTATGTTCAAGAGAGAACAGCATACTTCCTCAATCCGCTCTATGAAACATGAAAATAGTTTTCATAATAGAATTGCTTCAAGTAAGTGAAAATTGTTTGGTTCTCATATAATATCATTTTTTGTGTTATTTTAAAAACAATTACAATAGCAGTATATATTCAGTACTTAGTTATTTTCTCACCTAGATCCACCACACCATTCAAATGGACTTTCACTGTAATTTAGATTTTTGGTTTTTGACTGCCATAGAACCTAAATTTAGACAATTTCTGAAACACTATGACCCTATTTCCAATCAATTCAACATAAGCTTGAAATTTTGATGTGCCTTCAATACTTTCTGTTGAAATTTTCAATAACTAGTATTAAGAATATTATATTTCAACTTATTTAGATACATTGAATTGAATTTTTCAACATTTTTTGGTGATACTAACTTTTGATACTGAAATACATATGCATTTAAACTAGTTAAAAAACATTATCGTTTTTAACCCTACTTTGTGACTTTTATTTTACCCTAGATAATAAGTATGTAAAAATTCCTTCTCCTGCTTGAGCAAATTCTCAGTTTCTGTTATTATAAGTATCACTTATAATGAAGTAGTAATTGTAGTTTTGTATTAATATATCTATAAAGATAAATAGCCACTCAATTCTAGTATTTTACAAAAATTTCTGGGAATTATTTAATGCCTGAAATATTGCAAATTGAAACATTGCTACAAGGAATTTACAGCAAGCTTCTAATGGACCCAATAACTGTTAACATAAATACATACCAACAAACATGTTACAAACTCTTTGTTATAGTGAGTGCAGGTACATTTACGATGTTAAGCTGAAATGGAAAGATTAATAGAGAAATGCCCTAACATTGTGCAAGTAGAAGACTAACTACAGTGTAGCAATTAGCTTACACCTCAAATACCAAAAGTTTCAAATAATTAATTAATTATTTATCTAAAGACCAATTAAAATTGTGCTCTATAGTTAGTGCTTTAAAAATCTGGAATGTAGAAATATTATCTCCTAGTTCAATATTATCAACTGCTGTAAATAGTGTTTAGAACATTCCATCTCCCAAAACATTACATACCTCTTTCAGTGAAAGCACCATCTGTCCGATCTTGGATTCTCTGGAATAACTCTCCTCCTTCCATACTAAAAGTGATATTAATTATATAAAATAAAACATAAATTCACATATTTACCATTCCATCACTACAAGCAAACATGTACTGTTATTATACTTATTTTCATAAACATCGATAATGTTAACAATATGACGACAACCACTAGCTCTCCAATGTAAGTCAACTTCCCTTTTGGCTTTTACACTGTCAACTAGAATCTAAAATAAAAAATATGTAATGCTGTTACAAGTTTGTTGGTTAACAATTAAATATTACATATGAATCCACATAATTTATAAAACTGGTAACAAATGCTTGGCCAGTGTTTAAACATACCACTAAAATAAACATTGCGAAATATTGTGTGGTATGTCAATGTTACAAATGTTGATGTAAAAGGTTAGGTTAGGTTGGAAGACAAAATCCTAACTTATATAAAAATCATTTTCGTGTCTATGTAGCAGAAATTAGTATAAGCACATAGCTACTTAATCACTTACCTTCAATGCATATTTTTCTTTAGACTTTTTACAAAAACATTCCACGACTTTACCATTTATTCCTAAGCCCAGCACCTGTTTTGTAATTTCATAATCTTCTGTTATAGGTGTACGTTTTGGAATACGTATAGCTTTTGTGTCTCTACTCATATTAATAATTTTTTTGGTATTTTCAATGATCTAAAATTAATCTTGAAATATCGAAATATATATACACTTTATACTATATTCAGGCTTATTGCCTATATACTAGTAGGTAATTGTTATAATTGCATCAACAAATTAGTTTGAAGAAATATGGGTATAACTAAGCACAAATTATTTTAGAAATTCAACAATACAACCTTAATGTATTAATGCAACAAATTCAAACGGTCAATTACTTTTGTCTGTTTGTGAGTACCGAAATTTACTTGATTTGATAAGAGTCATACACCTGAAATATTTGACGTACCTATTATCTGTTGACACTGAAAGTTGAATGTCTTATAATTCAAAATTATTGCAGACCCATTCATTTACTTGAATATAAACAAGTTTATACAGTATCTTATACAATAATTTATTATTGTTCCCAAATTTTCAGAAATATCTAATCACAAGAGTGTCATCATTACATTTTCGTAGGGATGTTCCGATACGTCCGATCCACAGGTCCGATCATTGTCTAATAAAAGACATTTATATTAGACAATGGTCCGATACAATACCAGTATCGATATTTTCTACTCCGATACCGAATACTTTCATATCGAGACCAACTTTTCGATTATAATATTCAAGTAGTGGTATCCAGATATTATCTATGGTATCCAGTCCTACATCCTCAATCAATCTGCTAGCGAAGTGGCACTTCAGCACGCGTGCTGCGAAGCGGATACCCATCCTCAATCCTGTCAATTCAGTCTGCCTGAATGTTATCGCACATGCGCATTTTCATTGTTATTTTAAGGTAACCAGGTAATTAAAAAGTTCAATCTGTGATTATTCTCGTAAATAAAAGCAGTTACTACTTATCAAAGACAACAAATTAATATAATTATGATATTAGAAAATAATGTAGGTATGTTTGTTTACGAAGATAATAGAATAAAATAGGGTTAGGGTACCTAAATTATTTTCCCCATGATTGAATGCGCATGACACAATTCGGCACGCATCGAAAAAGCTTGCAGCTTGCAAGCTTGCACTTCCAAGTCGGCGCGCATGTCAGCACGAAATTGAATTGAGGATGCTTACGTTTAAACGTCATTGTCCCAGCACGCGTGCCGAAGTGCCACTTCGCCACTAAATTGATTGGGGATGGGCCTTTTAGTTTATTGCACGAACATATACATTACACTTACATGCTCATGCAAGAAATTAAGACATTTAGATTTAAATTGAAAAATAACATGGTTTTATCTCCCTAGTTTTAGTTTTAATTTTTTCTTGCATGAATCCACCTTAACTCTATTCACACGTTGTTTATTCAATGCAGGTTGTGATTATCAGAATCAGAAATTATATTCGAAAATTCTGTATTTATAGTATATTATTAAACGAGCAATTTATGATAGCCATAATTCACGATGGGTGACGTTTGCGTCACGAGCCGCAGGCGAGGGGCGCAAGTCACCCAAGTGAATTATGGCCATAAATTGCGAGTAGAATACTATACTTTGTCCACGACACTTAATTTATTTATTAATAAATAAAAGTCAGTAGCGATTTGGCATATTACTAACCTCAAAATGTTGTGGCAGCTACTTCAAATAATTTGACATATATAGAGATGGGCGATACTGT
>CAJUYH010009786.1:0-13211 GCA_910591685.1 Galerucella tenella
GACAAGAAACAAACATGTGAAAGGGTTTTCAAAAATGTACTTGTATGCCATTTTGTGGAAAAATCAAAAAATTATAAAACCTCCAGCATTATGAAGTGTCTACTCAAAGTTGGGAAGTTCATGGGATTTTAAAGAAAATATTGATATCAAGAAGTGGTCAAAATTGGTCCCGCTCATTGAGGATACCGAGGAAAGAAATCTAAAGTTTCATCGAGGGATGATATCAATAAAATTGATTCAAGATGCTGATAACAAAACAAACTTACTTTATAAGGTACAGATATAATCATTATTTTGTAAGATTAGTATCTAGTAAATTCAATAATTTTTATTTGTGAGTTGTCCTAATTTTGAGTATCAGCGGTACTTGTCGCATATTAATGCCATTGGAGATGCTGGATATACAGGGTGTTTCAAATGACTTTTACAACGTTCGCATGTAAATATCTCTCGTAAAATTGGGCACAAAATGATATAAGGATTGAAGGCTCTAGTATTTTCACTTTTCGACTTAGAGCTATGAAAGCTTAAATGTTCTAATTTGATAACTCTAAAATGGCTGAATAAATTGGTTTGATATTTGGCAGGTTGTTTTTAAATGTAAAATGGCATATTTTGATGGAAAAACATGTATACATTCTTGATCCAGTGCCGAATTAAGTGAGCTTCATAGAACTTTGGCTCATAATTTATTACAATAATAATAAATAATCAGATTTCTTGATCTGATGGCAACCCCAGACTTCCTTGTGGTTGATGCAGAGCGGTGAATGAACAAAATTGAACATTTCCTATTGTTTTCTTGGACACGCTGTAACTTATGTTAATCAAACTATGAAGACACATATACTTGAAAGAAGTTTTGAAAATTTAATATATTGTGACACTGACTTATTATGCATAGTTAAAATAGTAGCTGATATCATACTGGTAGGTGTGCTGCGTTGTTATATTAAAATTAATTTTTCAAGTTAGGTGAGTTATTACGACTGTATTTTTTTAATTTATTATAGTAATAGTCCAGTAAATGGAAGGCGATGAACACCCAGTTATTTAAGCAAAACGATCATGACGGGCGGAATTGTGGGTCTCAACTGGGTCTTTCAAATAAGTAAATTTCCCCTATTCTCCAGGGGCCCAACGCTCGGCCCAACGTCATGGTGAAATAAGTTCCAAAAATCGCTTATATGTGCCAAAACATGACATTTATCAATCATTTATCTACCAAAATCATCTCAATGATTTTTTTTCGCAACATCGATGGACCGGTAGCCAATGACATGGCTACATTATTTTAAATGGAGTCCGTTTTAAACATGGAGTTTATTGTGAAGAACAAGTAGAATAATGCTATTGCGCAAAACCCAAACTTGCTAATCGAAGTTACAAGGGACATTGAAAGTCTCACGAAACTAGAACAATCAACCAATGGATGCATTCCTTGGGTATTACTTTATCATGAAATATAACATGGCATACAAATCCAAGGGATGATGAACGAGAGTTAAAAATTGATAAAAAGGTGGAATTAAAAAAAAAACTAATTTATACCGAAGATTCTGCTATATTTGTTAATAATTTTCCAAATTTGATTTTCAAGGTTCACTGTAGCATCGATTAGCAAGCAATAGACTTATTCTATTATTTTTGTGATTATTAAACGTATTTTTATTTCACCATTCCTATGGCTTTCCACTTCTGGTCCCTATCTGACACAAAGTAAAAATTTGAAAATTTTACAACTAGTTTAAAAACTCAATCAACCTTGATAACGGTATCTGCAACGCTACCGAAACGATGAAATAAAAATTTTAGAAAGAGTGGTTCAATTTCCCAACAAATAACAAAAATAATAACAAATACATCACAGGGAACAAACCGAAGATAAAGCCTTTTCACTTGCGTCGAGCCGGAGAATTTAATTTTTGAGCCCGCAGGCACGCATGCGCATTACATTACAAGTTTATCTTGAGGTGCGCATGCTTTCATACAGCCCATTTTATTCGATGTGACTGAATGTGACGAAATTGGGCCAATTGCTAGAATGCTCAGCTCACAACCCAGAGGTCCTAGGTTCGAAACCGAGTTTGGGCATGGGTTTTCTTGTTTTTTTTAGTTTTCTTTTTCTTATTTTCTGACATTTTCATACATAGTAACACTTTGATCAACCGGGTTTGGGCCTGGGTTTTCTTTTTTTTCAGTTTTCTATTTCTTATTTTCTGATATTTTCATACATAGTAACACTTTGATCAACCGGGTTTGGGCCTGGGTTTTATTGTTTTTTTTTTTAGTTTTTTCTATTTCTTATTTTCTGATATTTTTATACATAGTTACAATAATTTTGTCTTCCCCTTTCTCAAAGAAATATTTACAAAATAATGAGTAGGTTCCTAGTTATTTGGGTACAAGTGAGTGTTATAAATGAAATGCGCATGCGTGCCTGCGGGCTCGAAAATTAAATCCTCCGGCTAGACTGGAGTGCTTCATTCTACTTGTTTTTCACATAAATGAATCCTACACGGGCTACCAGTATAGTTTTTTTTTGCAAAACGCGGGTTCATAAATTCCATATTTGGTAAATTTTCGACAAATTTGAGATGTAGGGGTTTGGAAATGCACTTATCTCCTTGTTCCATATGTTCGCCAAGTGGCGAAATTATTGCGTGCGTGAATGAAACAACCTGGAGTTCCAGATTACTTGGAACAGTTTTGAGGTTTGTACGTGCGTTTTTGCTCAACAATAATATCTTGAGCTACCTCTATTGGATACTCGAACATTCAGACTTTTAACATGACGGTGTGGGCCAAAAATTTATCCGAATCCTGCAAAAATCTGTTTCTTCATGTATAGCGAAATCTAGAGGCAGCATCTCCAGGGTGTTCCGGCAACCGTAATTATAACGAATAGTCATAGACAATTTGGTCCAATTTTTCCCTCGAATTCTCATGGAGATTTTTGGGAAAAAAATCATTGAAAGATCGCATTTACTACAAAAAAATGTATGAGAAAATGAAATATATACAAAAATTTCACATCGTTCTGGAAATTTTCATTACCTACCATACATAAGTTGTTGGTTGAAACTGAAAGGTATCGAATATTTTTTCATCCTCTTTATTTCCGACTTATGTCTACATTTCTCGAATCTGCTCTCCTGTATTCATAGCAGAAGATGGCACGTTCTTGGGCCGTTATCTCTGAAACTTTTGAGATTTCGGAAAAAGCCGCATGGACCATTTTTGTAGATAATGAAATTGATCTTCATTTTCTATCCAATAACAAATTCTCCAAATGTCATATTTTGGCACATGTCAGCAAACAACAGATTTTTGGAACTTTGGGGCCATAATTAATCACTGATTTGTCTCTTTATGTCCCTTTATTCACTGGATTATGGGTAATTTTCTATATAATGTATATTTAATATACTGTCCAAGCAGTAGCGAGAATAAGATTTCACTATTACCTAGTTTGTGTTGAAATTACTACGCGTAAATATATATTATGAAATAATAAAGATTTGTTGATACACAGAAGCCAACAAGAAAAATTCTAGTAACGTTAGTGAGTTTCTACAAAAAGCCTATTATAGAATGTTGAAGAATTTTGGTACATCCATCTCTAAGTAGGTTTATATCAGTAATAACTTTAACGATCTATGCAGTATTGGCTAATGAATACTCTCCCAACAAAGGCTATTTTCTGTTTCGATAAGACTTTCACTAGTATTAGCTACAGGGTAATCTATGTTGTCTCTTGAGACAAGGCGTGGAATGGAATTATTTTTTATTTTCGAGAAAATCATGCTGTATATTGTCAAATTTTCATTTTTTGAGAATGTGAATTATTCGAGCTTGACGTTACAATATTATAAAAAAATTATGTTAATTACTTTTTGGTTGAGTTCAATTAGTTTTTCTCCACAATTTTTCAAGTTGGAATATTGTCAAAGTGTATTTTGTCTTTCTAACATTATGTTCTGGATACTCTTTTCCTCGAATTATGCAAATGTTTTATCAAATTCAAAGGCATTTCTCAATTGATATAAAATACTCAGGTTATCAATAGATACTTTGGAGCCCTTCACTCCTGATATTTTAAATCTATTGCTCCTTTTCAAAAACTTATGCACCATCAAAATGTCTCAATTTAGTAAATTATTGGAATTTGCCTGTACTAACCCAGTCATTCTAATAATTTAAGAAAAATATCTATCACTTACAAAAATAAAAACTAGCTGTACCTAGATACGTTAACGAAATTTTGTAAATGGTAACGGTGAAATTTATAAAATATTGTAATATCCGTGAAAATTCCACACTTGTGATTTTTAACCAATCAGTACGTGTATTTCTGTCAGATCACCATAGCAACGAATGAATTTTATCGGAAATTTTTTCCTGGTGGGTACCCAACAGCGAATTATACTGGATTTTTTTTTGACGTTTATAATGACAGATTATTATATTTGACAATTTAATTTTTATTTGTTCACATAATAATTTTGATTCATTTCAACTAGAGCTTAGATGTTGTTTAAAATTTTTTGGACCATTATGATTACTGTTTATATTAAAAACGCAATTATTATATATGGCAGGTTGATTGGAAGCTGCTTGTTCTTGATTTAGAGATTCTAGGATTGTCTTTGCAAGTACTTGATGAAGACGAAAATTGATGCTGTTGGAAATAAATAGTGATGAGCAAATGCAAGACCAAGACCAAGACCCGGTTAGTCTTGGTATTGGTCTTGTTCTTGCATACAAGGTCTTGGTCTTTGTCTTGCAGTCAAATAAGCGGTCTTGGTCTTGGTCTTGCAGGGTTCAGTCTTGGTCTTGCACCAAGACTCTTGCAAGTCTTGCACTTTTTTTGGAGATTTTTGAAGATTTTTTTTACAAAAAAATGAATAAGAAAAAATAGTTTCTAAAATCATTAAAAGTAAAGAAAGGGGCAGTCTTTCTCATTATAAAAATTTTGTTTTTTTATATTTAATTGTAGCGATAAATCAAGTATGAAATTTTTTTTATTCATTTTGACAATTTTTTTAGAACATAGTTTTATAATGTATCAATGATGTAAAGACATAAAAATATAACAATTTATAATCTTATTTATAAGTTTGAAAAAATTTATGTATATTAAAGTCACTGAATTTTAAGTCTCTCTATAAAAAATTATTCTTTCTTTGCAGGCCTATTAGCTGGGATTTGAAATAAACCAAAATTATTTTTAGTGTTGGTGATTAAAAAAAAATAGGTGTTTTTTTTAAGTTATAGGATATGGTAGGATACATTAATAGAGCTTGGGTCAATATTTTAGGTCAATATTCTTTACCTGAAATTTTTAGTTTTTGAAACACCCGATTTTCCTCTTTCAATATTAATAAAATAATTCAATACATTTTATTATCATTTTTAAGACAAATACTTTGTGTTTTTAATGCATTTTGACATATTTTTTACACTTGTTGGTACAGATTTTTGTTGTGAAATTTCAACACCCTGTATTTTAGAAACGGCACACTTCCAGACATAGGTGTCCTATCTCAAACTACTTCTCTAGGTTTCATTAATATACCCTATAAATTTTGACCAGTTGCGCGGGAACACCCTGTATATGAAAAAAATACTTCGTTAAAACAAGCAGTTGTGGTCAGTATATGTTGGGGAGGGGGAGGGTTTAAAATGATCTGCTCATCTTTATTTTTCGGTTAAAATGTTTAAAAAACGCAAGACCGCAAGACTCTTGCAGGCTTAGTCTTGGTCTTGCATAAGTCTTGCAATTCTAAGTCTTGGTCTTGCATAAGTCTTGCAGTGCTCGGTCTTGGACTTGGTCTTGCAGCCTGAAGCTAGTCTTGGTCTTGGTCTTGCATTTTCTGCAAGACCAAGACCAAGACCGCAAGACCAAGACCAGTCTCGCTCATCACTAGAAATAAACACAATTGGTGTGGAATTTTCTTACCGAATACCACACGAGCTCAAATTAAATCCGGAAAATAATTTGACCTCTAGTGGTATTACTAGTGAAAATTAATCGGAGATAAGAACAACTCCTAAGTCACTATGACATCAGCAACATGACATAAGCAGAGCCTATAAGTACTTTATCACATCAGAATTGTGGTCCTATGTCAACTGTGTCAACCCTTATGAATACTTCAATATAATCAGATTATATATCGATAACTTGTTGCATAATTACAAAGAGTGTCAGTTTGACAGTTTAAATAATCCGAGCGCGAAGCGGGAGGATTATTTTATTCATTCACTTCCTTTTCAAAAATTGATGATTCCATTACTTAGTTCTTAATTTGTTTGAAGTTAGATATCACTTAAAATATTAAATATTCATTCCATTCATGTGTATGTTCCATCTATAATATTTATATTTGTTTTTGTAACATCCTGACAAATTTTCAATATTGCTTAAATATATACCATTTAATACCATTAGATTTTTACATTGAATCTACCATATTTCTATCTCCATAGCCTGATGATGATAATATCTTACCGAAAGAAGTAGCAACAATTTGGTAGGTCCTACTGGGACAAATGAATTACATAGTGGTTCGTCTTGGAGTTTTATTGAATTATTTTGATCAAGTTAGTATAGTTATTCAATAAATTGTTAATAGTTAAATAATTTTAGTTGTAAGCGCTAGCTGCTCTATTTAGTTGATAGTACATGCACTCTCGAAAAATGAATTTGTATTTACCAATAATTATTGCAAATTTAACCTCAATACAATATACAGTTTTGTCCGGAAGAATAAGAAGATTTTGTGTGTGCGGGTACTGGTTTTAAACAGACATCAAAAAGATGCTTCAGGAAAAATATTGGTGCAATGAAAAAGTGATTACCAAATAAGAGGCATTTTTTGAAAGCAAAGATAAATTGTTCTACAAAAAAGGTATAAAAAGAAATGGAAAGAATGTAAAAGTTTTGGATGTATTTGAATGTATTTTTCAGTTAAACATATTTAAAATAAGGCAACTCAGTAATGATAATTGACTCAAGAAATACACTTATGGACAGCTGATATATTTTTATCCAGTATCCCGTATCCCACAAAGCTTAAATTGCTTTGGAATATTATGGTTCCAAACTTGTGAAAACATTTAATTTCTATTTTTGATCACAAGATATAGGTACTTACCACATATTTCAATTCAAACAAATAAAAATTAGTTCATCAATTTTGTGAGTTATTTTAAATAAATCTGCGTTCAAACATATTGTTATTATTTAAGTTTTAATACCATTAGTTACTTTTAATAATGTTTATAAGTACTTGTAATTTACTAACTTTTAAAATGAAGTGGGCGGTACAGCAATCACTAAAATAAAAACAAAACTTGTAATTAAATCCATTAGTTTAAGAAATTGGAGTGAATTATATATTTTTTTTATATACCGGACCATGTATGTTCAACAAGAACACTATTCCTGTCAGCTGCAATCTATACTGTCAAATTTTGAACAAATTGCGTTCCATATAAAGTAAATTAAAACGTTATATTCGCAATACAATTTCAAGTTTAACATACGAGGTATATCCACAAAATAAGCTCTGTTTTTGTTTCTATCGGCGGCAGCGCTGCTGTCGCAGTTCCGAGCATGCGCAGCGGTTACTGTACGCCATTTTCATATTTCTGCTGCCGACGTGTTCTTTATAGTGCTTCTTAAAAATAGCCTTGATTGAAAATGCCGCCACTTGTTAAATCAGATCTGTAATCCGTTGCAAAGAAAGTTGAATCAAGTGAAATTTATCGGAAAATATGCGAGGCTTACCGACAAAATGCTATGACGGATTCAATGGTTAGAAGATTGGTCAGAAAGTTCAGTGAAGTACGTGACTAAGAGCATGACTAGACTAGATTGGATTAGATTAGATTAGATTAGATTAGATTAGATTAGATTTGGAGTGGCTCTTTGTACTATCACACTGCGACCTTTGCAGTGAAGTCACAACTGTGATTCGTTTAATAAATGCAAGAAAAGTCGAGCCAAGTGAAATTTATCGGAAAATTTGCGATATTTATGGACAAAATACTATGAGGGATTCAATGGTTGAAAGGTGAGCCAGACACTTCAATAAAATACGTGATTAAGAGCATGACTAGATAAGATTGGACTAGATTAGAATTGGAGTGGCTCTTTGTCTTATCCCACCTCGACCACTTTTTATCATACCTGTTACTGCTCTCGGTTTTTCTATTCTCCGAAACCGTACTCTTGTTATGCCTTCGCACTCACAGACAATGTGCTTCATAGTTTCGCCTTTTTTCTGGCAAAACCTACATAGGCTGTCATCTGCTAGGCCAATTGTGACATATGTTTCCTCAGCCTGCAATGTCCAGTAAGCCCTATCATAGGGCTACGTATTAGTCCTTCGAAAACACAGATAATTGCGTTCACCAGAAGAACGAAAAGAGAAGGACTTGGCCCTCTGACGCTTCAAGGTGAACCAATACGATTGTCGGATGAAGTAAAATATCTTGGGGTTATCCTAGACCCAGGCTTAACTTGGAACCGACACCTCCAGTACGTGATCAAGAGAGCAGAGGTGACCTTCATGGTTGCTAGACGCACTTACGGCTCTAAATGGGGACTCAGACCCAGCATGGTACACTCGCTGTACAAAATGGTTGTCATTCCCAGGATCACATATGCATCTCTGGTATGGTGGCCAAAGATCAGACAATCCTCTGCTATGCTAAAACTAAGCAAGGTCCAAAGACTTGCATGTATTGGCATTACAGGGGCAACGAGGACTACTCCTACAGCGGCGCTGGAGACAATGCTAGACCTTCCTCCGCTACATTGTGTCATAATGTGCGAAGCAAGGGCAGCACTAACCCGACTGGAAAAAGCATCAGACCATGAAGTGGCACATGGGAGAGGACACACAGAGATAAGGCATGTGGATGATGACATTTTCAAAATGCCAACAGACCACATAACCACCAAATATATCTTTCTAGATTGTCATCAAAGATCGAAAGGAGCTTGAGAAAGAGAACGCACCACCACTTAGTAGAGCGAATGAACTGATCTGGTATACAGACGGATCAAAAAATGAACTCGGCACCGGAGCGAGGGTATACAGCAAGACGAGCGAATATGAAGGAATCGTCTCGCTAGGAAAATACGCTTCTGTATTTCAAGCAGAGGTCTATGCAATACTTGCATGTGCAATGGCTAATAATATGAAAGCCTACAAGAGCAGGCAGATCGGGATCTACAGTGACAGTCAAGCCGCCCTTAAAGCACTTCAGAGCTATAGGGTGACATCTAGGCTAGTATGGGAATGCGGCCAAGAACACAGTGTAACACTGGAGTGGGTCCCAGGTCATACAGGAATCGCAGGCAATGAAAAAGCTGACGAACTCGCAAGAGTAGGATCGTCAATTCTGATGAACGGACCCCAACCTGCTATGGGCATCCCCAGACGCCTAACGAGGTCATGGTTAAAAGGGTGGTTGAAAGAACAACACAATAGACACTGGAAGAATACGACCAGGCAAATACATGGGAAGAAATTCGTAAAAAAACCATCAAAAAAAGTAGCGAAAGAACTGCTCTCAATGAGCAGGAACAAACTACGCACCATAACGGGGCTACTTACGGGACACTTTCCCACAAAGGAGCACCTGAACAAAATAGGGCTGTACAACGGAGACCTTACATGCAGAAGATGCAAAAAGGATACCGAAACAGCTCTGCATATACTATGCAACTGTGAGTCGCTGGACCACAGAAGGCAGAAACTGTATGGCAGAACCTAAATGACTCCAGAAGACTTCTACAACCAACCAGCAAAGAACCTGTGTGAGCTAATACAGGGAACGGATTGGCTGAATAGGTTGTAGTCAGAACACTAGGAGTATCCACAATAAGCCCAGGAGGCTGAGGTGGTACCGGCGAAGGGACGGCTCCTTAGGAAAAAAAGTCCTATCAAAACCATTTTCGTCATTTCTCGACTTTGACAGAGTAGGTAGAATTATAGCTTAGCGTGTCTTTTTCCTGGGGTATCATACCATCAGCGCAACGCCTGGTTGTTTATCTTTTGGTGAATGCTCTCCTCATTGAGGCATTTCGCAATTGCACAAGAAAGTTCTGGCTCCAACATGACCTCAGTCGCTCCTAGATGGCTAATTCATCGGTTCTTTCATTGCCTTCTATTCTCCGGTGATCTGGCACCCAGGCTGAGGTCACTCTTTTATGACAACCTAGTCTATTGAGCGCATTGCGACAACTAGAGCTTATTTTTCCGACATATTCCAACGTTGCCAAATTTAGTAGTAACATAACAATATTAAAGTGAATATGTAAATATCAGAAAATAAGAGATAGAAAACAAGAAGACCCAGGCCCAAACCCGGTTGATCAAAGTGTAACTATGTATAAAAATATCAGAAAATAAGAAATAAAAAACTTAAAAAACACCAAAGAAAACAGTTCCTAACCGGGTTTCGAGCCTAAGACCTCTGAGTGGTGAGCTAAAAACCCTACAAACTATGCCAATCAGCTCACATTCAGTCACATCGAATAGAAGGTTAAAGGCTGCTTGGACGCATGAGCACCTCAACTACTAAATTTGACGTGGTGGGTGGAATCTGTCGGGCAAAGTTCGGGTAGACTGTTCCTTTGAATTATTACTTGAAATTATGTAACTACATACGTGATTTTTTTATTCATTTTTTCTTATGTTTCTTCAAAAGTTTTTTTTATCATGTTGTAATAATGGATTGATAGGTACCTCTTAGATCACACAAGTTATTTCTCATTTCAATATAAAATAAAGTTTCACAATCTAATTTTGTTGAAATAAAATATTTTCAACTGTTAAATAGAACTTCAGCTTCATTTACTTTTGTTTCGCCTAATTGAAGCTAACAATTTTTCTTGTGTTGTGGGTGAGAACTATTATCTTGTCGATATCATTTCCGAGATCATTTCAAATTTGAGATATTTTGAAATTTCCTGAAAATGTTTCTCTTGGTTTAACAAAACGTTCTCTTATTTGATTTCATTTTATATTTAAGAAATTTTGAGATATAATGGATTTGCTCTTAGTTTGCCACTTTACGATTGGAAGGTTATTGCCATCATCTGTTTTGTTCGTCGAGAATTTCAGCAGAACTCAAACGTTATTTTGAATGATCATTGGAATGGATAGAGAAATTAATTCAAATGATTCCAATTACATCCGTGGTTTTGTCTAAATGGTACCCAATATAATTTATAATGTAACTTTTACCGTAAATTTCGTTATTATATGAATGTGTCTAGATATCTTGGAAAATTTCTAATCTATGTGCTTCGGAAGGTACTTAGCTGATAATTATATAATTTGAGAATGACCGATAAACAATTACAGACACAATATATTATATTATTCAATATTTTCCTACTTCGAGAACTATTTAACTTCACTTATGTAGAATATGTTAAGCAACTAGAAATAATCTTTGTTGAAAATTTTAATGAAATTAGTTGTCACGAGAACGTTGAAGCGACCCTTAGAAAATTATATGAAACTTTACTGTTTACAAGAGTTTCCTCATAAATATTTTTTAAACCTATACAGGGTGTTTCTTAAGTAATCTAAAATATTATATGGGGCGCTTCGTTACTCAATTTTAAGACGAAAAGTTCATATAAACATGTGTGATAGGTGTTGTCGTTTATGAGATACAGGGTATATAATTATTTTTACCAGTACCCCTATTTACTGTTAGGTAAGTTGGTACTCTTTGATGGCCTCGGATTTGAAACAACCTGTAATGACCTGTATACATTTTATATTAGAATACCTATTCAAGTTGGCATTTGCAAACATTTCATTGTTAATTTTTATACCTACTAGTCTCATCTGTAGCTTACTACATTATTACTTTTTGATATAACTTTCATTTTTCCCTTCATTTTTGCTACCAGTTCTTTTTATGATTATGTTTAGATTCACCAATTAAATATCCTGACGATATTCCTTTTTTTATTTTAATTCCCACTAAGCGGAATAGGTTACAATAACAATTATTGCTAGATGTTTTTAAATCACCCTGATAAGTGAACGTTTATTCGTTTTAATCGCTAGCGGTTTGCATCAACCTCGTATAAGCACGAGCACGTGCACGGCTCCAGGAATTTGTCGAAATCGTCGACGCGCTTGTGTAAGCTGGACATTAAAGTTCCGAAGGAGAGTGACCCTTCTTGTCTTGTTAATGTTCGTTGATAATGTAAACCCCATTGGGAGCATTATACTCTCTTGGAAATAATCGACTACTTCAGTTTTAATTTTGATGTCATAGAAACTGATTTCTACTCCCGACCGTGGAAAAAATATGTTATTTAGAAAGAAAATGAGTTTGAACCGACGCTCAAATAAGTAATAATGTAGATATCGCAGAATAATAATTATTCTAACGCTCCATAAGTTTTGAAAAATATGTTTCAAAGACAGTGACCGTTCAACTAAGAAGCAACAACTACTTCTCGGGCTATAGACAACGACGGATATTGAATTACACTTCAAAGTCGAACGGTGTTGGTATATCTACAAGATATTTAACATCAACCATTCTGGTTTGCAATTAAAAGGGACAAGAGGGACAACGTATTTGCGCCTCATCAGTTCAAGGTATATGTTCTCCGTCCGAGACTGTCATTATTGACATTCGAAATCGAAAATTTAACTATAATTCCAAAAGTTTTCAAACTTCGGTCAAGTGAATGGTACATTGAGACGACAATAAATCTCATTTTGCAACCTTGTCCGAAGTCCGGAACATTGTTTGAATTGCAATTAAATTAATTTTTGCTGTATGGTCCTGAAAAAAATTCCAAAAGTTCTGCAAACTTGGGGAAGTTTTCGATATAATATTTCATATCACGTATTAAATTTGCAACCAATCTAAGTGTTAGGAACATTTTTTGTTATTAAAAATTAATGTTTTTTTTTATTCAACTGAAGGAAAACGTTCCAAAAGTTCTGCAAAATTTGACAGATCTATCGGAAAAATGTACCGAACGATTGTATAAGTTTGCAACTTTTTACGTTGATATTTTTTTTTAATTTGTGGTCATTTTTTCGAGCAAGGCGGTCTCGGAATAATTACAAAAGTTTTGAAACTTGGTTGCCAACTTTGAAAACATCTATTCTGATGCATTTACAAATTTGCAGCCTCATACGCGATCCGGA
>CAJUYH010009787.1:0-13209 GCA_910591685.1 Galerucella tenella
ACGCATGAGTTAGGAACATTATTTTTTCTACGACCGTATATACAAAAAAGTATATAAACCCATTTTTCAAAATTTATTTTATTTTAACATACATAAAAAATTTAGACCAAAAACTATTATTATTATTATTATCAATTATTATTATAAATATTAATATTAGAAACACAATTTGTTGCATTCTTTGAATTTCTTAAAATTGCCGGTCCAGTGGAGTTATCTGGTGTTAACTGGTGAGTGAATGACGTTGATGAGGATGGCATCGTTTGCAGGTCACATAAAGATGACGATGAAGGTGACGGCAACAATATTAAGTCATTTGTAGATGAAATAATTTTTTCTGATATATTTTTCTTATATCAAAACCGGGTGGTTTGATAGTTGTTTTGTGACACTACTTTAAAGAATTTACAAGGTTATATCAAAATATTTTCATTATTTTAAATTTTCAGAAAATTAAAAATGCAACAAAAAGCTAGAAAACATGTTGATTTTATTTAATGGACTATTTATTCACCTGGTGTAAGAATAGTTATAATTTCCTAAGTAAAAAACTATCTAATAAGGTCTTAATTTGCATAATTTTACTTTCCCGCACTAGTGCGGGAAAGTGACGCTTTCAAAGCTAAAATGCGTGCGGGAAAGTGGGTTAAAGTGCACGGTAGTAGAAAAATTTCTTTTTAATGCATCAAATAAAATACTTGATACACATATCAAAGGAAAATTCAGAATGTGACCTTTCATCGGGTATGATGCTTGACCGGGAAGAATTTTACTGTAAAGAGAAAAACTGCTCGGAAAAACTCAGAAGAATAGCTGTCTTCCCTCAGGAAACTGGAAATTTCCCCGATTTTACTGAAAACCCAGGGGTCTGGGCCAAAAAAAATTATACCATCGGCAAGAGGATATTCTAGCCTTTCTCCCAATATCAATTATAAGCGGGTTTGACAGTTAATCATCGAGATATTACCGATAAACCAGAGCGCTCGGGAAAACTCCAGAAATCCACAAAAATCGCCTCTTGGAAAACACATTATTCAAAAAAATAAGGGCGAATTTTTGGTAGCATTGTTTCGGAATAAATAAAGTACCCACCAAAGAATCATTATCCAATAGGATTGGCTGAAATAACTCTTAATAAAAATAATATGAATAAATCCATGGAAGCATTAAAAAATCTAGCAAAGACGAATTTTGGCCTGGTTTTCCAATGACCCAGGAGCACAAATTGAGTGGATAAAAACACGCCTTAGTAACCACAGATCCCTTTTTTCACCCGCACTTTGATTCATTAAAAAATATTGATTCTCACGCGAGTTATTGAAAAATTATTAATTTACCTAGGGACGTCAAGCCCTCAGAGCGTGCTCTCTATAAGCCGGCCTGGAGCTCAATTTTGGGTCGGCGTTCGGGCCATTTATCTCGAAAACTATCTAATTTTTCGAAAAATTGCTAAGGATCATTTTTGTGGGTGGGAAACTGCTCTTTATTTTTCGTCTGAACAAAAATTCTCCAGTGGTCAAATATCGGCAGATATCGCGGGAAAACGGATTTTCTGGAATTTCAGAGCCATTTTCCCACCCTCCCACAATGGTCAGGTACCTGACATTTTGGGAATTTAATGTGCCTACCATAACCTGCAAATTAAAAAAAAATTGCTCTTGCTGGACCAGTTGCCCATGTTGACACCTTCGTTTACTGGACTATACTGTAGTATGATGAACGCCAAAATCTTCACCAATACCTGTTTTAAATCCGGTATCACTGACATATCGTAGGAATATCTCCATCTTTTGCCGAGATGCAAGTGCACCTCCTCTGGATTCATCTTTCTCTGGTAAAAAATAATCCGAAATACAGTCTACACTTTCACATTCAAAACGCAACAAAATCTTAGATTTGCTTGGGCTGATGCTTCTTCTCTTCCTATAGTTCTTCCTGTCACGAACATTTATGAAGTCCACCATGTTTAACAATATACTAGCAACTACCGTAGGAAAAAAAGATGCTTTATAGGTACCTTGAAAATCGTCAAGTTATAACTTACTAATTTAAGACAGATCCTATTTTTATTCAAATAAAAATAAGCCAGAAGTAACTACTTCAAACCAGAAGAGTTTGCTTATGGCCATAAGTAATCCCTTTTACATGAAGAAGTCACTGACCTTTTATTCAATTTATACTAAGAAAATACTTAAATAAGAGGAAGTAGAAGCCAATACTTTTTTTTATTCAATAGACCCATTGTCTCCAGTTCGGTCTACAAAATTCTTGTTATTGTTAGAAAATTTTGTTTTCGAGATACCCAAGATAAATCAGTTTAGGATAGAAATTTTACATTATTGATAATACTTTAATAATACAACTAGAGCTGGTAGAGTCTGTTTCAATAGAGAATGAGCCACCTACATCACAAAAGCATACGCGGAAGTGACGTCATGTTGGTAATTTGACGTTGGACCTTTAAACCATAGGCGTCACGATTTTAATCTTATAGGGTGATTGGGATATGAGAGTAAAATTTTAAATCAATTTAAATAAACTGTTTGAATATTTGAACAAGCAGCTACTTTGTTACATTAAACCAGAAATAATTCATTTTTAATTCCGGTTACTATAAATAATTAAATGTATAAAAAGCAGTAAGTGAGGTAAGAAATATATTGAAACAAATAGTAGGAAATGTCAGCCAGCAAAAAAACTGTTCAATGGGACCAGATGGAAAGGTTGACAGTTTCATCGTTACTTAGGAGAACAAGAATTCAAAAATAAATAAAGGTAGAGAATAGATAATGTAGTTTCAATCAAGTCTCGAAGGCAAAAATTTTAAAAAGTCAAACACGGGAAGTTATTGCTTATGTTATTCATTTTATGAGAAAAAAGGCGTAAGTAAACAACATTTAAAATACTTTAAAAAAGTTTAAGTGTGTGTCGTATCAGATAATTTCAAATTTGTATACAACTGAAAAACAAGTTCCAACTTTAAAAGCCGATTTGCTTACATAAGGTTGCAGCGCTGAAAAAATTTCACCTGAAAAATATCCTCTTGCTGGGGTGCTTCCAATATTCAATATATTTATAAAATTATTGAAAGTTTAGCAACATTTACAAGAAAATTGTGAATATCAAAAAAAATTCATGCACATTTTTTTAAATAACAAAAATAAAAAATAAACATAGAATTTCAGAAATATTTAAATAAAGAAAAATAATCATAACAGTCGGAAGTCGAAGAATTTAAACTATTATCATTATCACATTTAGCACTTTTTTTTTGTTATTCGTCAAAATTTTCCTACCTGCATGCATTTCTTGAGCTGAAACAACTGGTGAAATCTGTAAAAAAAAGAAAACTATTAATTCGATATTGTTTGATTATAAACAGTAGATAAAAATATTTGAAATATCTTGAAAAGTATAAACATTTAAGAAATTAATAAAAAAGGGCTATTAAACAACCCATACATTTTAATGTAGTAGTTTATCTAACTAGTGCGGAAAGTGATTGCTGGTCGAGCTTTGCTAAAGCGTCGTTCGGCCATCTGTAATTGCGTGCGGAAAGGTCACTTTACGCACGTGTTAGATGCACTATTTTTTTTACCAGCATGCGGAAAAAAAACCAAAAGTTGACATAAAAAACATTTATTATTAAATACATAGCAACAAATCAATTATTATTATTCGACATTCATTTAAAGAGGCCTATACCAGGGCTATTAAAAAATTATTGAAACATACGTTTCATTTATTAAAAATTATAGCAGAATTCTAATAAATTTATCAATTTCTCAGTCATTTGGTAAACTACAACCTTGCGAATATATATTTTGAATATTCAAATTTCAGTATACTCCCCAAAAACTTGACCAATTCACTTTTCCCCACTAGTGCGGGAGAGTTTTTCTTATTCTGAAAAGAGTGCAGAAAAGTGGACTCTTCAGCATACTAGTAGAAAAAAATATTAATAAACTACTTAATTATACTCAATAGTGATTTGCCCAGTTAATTTTTCATTAAGATAAAATAAATGAAAATAAATTTAAACTTTTATAAAAATAAAATGTTTCGGTTAAAATAACATTACAACTCATCAATTTTCAATAGCGCGTGGGCAACAATTCGTGTACATGAACGTGAACATCCCTTAAGCTCGTTTAAACAGTTCATCGTGCATAATAAGCTCATTCGGGATAAAACGGTCGAGCATGTTATCATGTCTGCATTAAATAGCACGTAACAGTGAAGGCCGACAAAGTCATGAAGTGGTACTTTATGTTATTGCGACCTATGTCACGCAAAAACAAGAGCGATACGACCTACGGAGCGGGGCTCATTTATATAAAATAAAGTTTACGAAGCACTACGATAAACATGAAATAACACAACTGCCTAGAAGTAGGAGACAAATAGATTTTACTGATTTTCAAGTTAAGATGAATTTAAGGAAAAAGTTTACTGACGTTCGAGTAGCAATACCGTACATTTTAATGCTGGATTTCACCGCCACAGCGCTGTTTTGCTGAAACGATAAAAAAAGATCACTGCGCAATTATTAGAAAAGTATTAATAATGTTATTTTATTTTACAAAAATTATCACAATTATCACAGTCCAGGATAGAAGATCCAAGATAAGTGAAATCGGACTATCTTTTAGACCACTCAATTACACTTCTACATCTCTCAGAGAGAATAGTATTATATTGAAAGTATACTTTAAGTTTTTGGAACTTTAGTTCTTTACGCCAGGTTATGTTTGAGCGACCAGGGGTCGCGACGCAAAATATCTGACCGTTACGCGTTACGTTACGCTACGTTATGTTACGTTGCTTCGTTATGTGCCTTGCTTGCGTGCTTGTGCCTCCTTAGTCTCTCTCTCGGTTACGAAGCAGCGATTCATAATAATAAATATGCTCCTGCCGGGATTCCAACCCGGGCCGCCCGCGTGCAATGCGAGCATTCTAACCACTGAACCACCGATGCTATATTGAAATTCTATGCACGACGCCGTAGGCGGAGTGCTCAATCGTTTAAGTGCGATATGGACAATCCACACGAGTCGAACAGCATATTTTTTCTACGACCCACTTAAGAAAAAATCTAGAAAATAAAAATTTCTATAAACTGTAATAGGTATAACTTCAAATTAAAAATTTAACAATTCAATTTTATGTTCCCACTAATTTTGTGGTAAACGTACAGTTCTTGAATGTCCAATTTGTATAATGCTACGGTTTCCTTTTTTAAATATACGATGCCAGTCGGACTCCCTCATGAAGGGTACCGTACCATTATCTATAATAATGAATATTCTGCTAAATATTTCAAACGTCTACCTGTTGTCGTTATTAATATCAAGCAGAATGATTATTTAAAAATGAAATTAACAATAAAAAAAAATTCCTCGCGGGGAATCGAACCCGGGTCTACCGCGTGAGAGTCTGGTGTGCTTACTACTCAACCACCAAAGAATATGTAAATTGTTTATCTATAACGTCAGATGTATTACATAACTTTTGCTTAAAAGGAACTAAAGTTCCTACCGTGTGTCCCGCGACACGTTCTACCTTTTTTTTCTTTATTATTTTACGTCTGTCCACAATTGCCCCTAGCCGGAAATTGTTTCGAACCCACTAGTGCCCCAATCAATGGTAGGTATCTATATTGAGCCTTGGACCTGGGCTTTACGTCTCATCCGAGCTCATTGGTATAATGCCTTCAAGATGTTATATGCTACTAGCCCCTGCATGCTGTAAGACGGTATTTCCTCGGCTGTCACCCATCAAAGTACTAACCGCGCTCGATACTGCTTCACCGTAATTATCGTATTAGAGACGTTTGATCCAGGTATAATTACATTTGGGAAGAGATCAAGATATTTTGCAGTAAAGAGGATCGATAATTGGTTTTTTATAATCTAAATTAAAACTAGACACGAACCGAGCTATTGCTTTCCCAGGCCCCAACACATCCAAAAATCTAGCTTTATCGGTTCATTTGCCTTTCCAAATGTACAGAGTGACTGGACTATAGCACATGTTTCCAATCTTTTATCCATTCAGATATTCTGGATGTATTGCTTAGTGCCAATATAACCGTAGCTCTGGCATGTCGGTATTATAACGGTAACAATAGAACATTGGTAGTTTGAATTCGGAATCGGCCACGTTTGAGAGCTCCTCTTAGAGAGTAAAGCATTTAATCAGCGTGCCAAGATTGTGGGCTGCATGCATTTACAGTTCATTTCGCCATTTGAAGGGAATTAATTCAGCATTCAAACGGTATAAGAATGTATTATGAATGAGAGGCAGTAAAGGAAGTGACGGGTTTTTTTTTAATTTCCCAAGGGATTTAATTGGATTTTTAATCTTTAAAACCGCCGTGAATATTAAGATTTGTTTAATTATCGTCATTTGGTACTAAGGTCGCTTTTCGTGAATATTTCACAACCATTACCCAATGAAAGTAACTAAATAGAAGTTTAACGCAGCATGCAATAACTACAAAAAAAAATACAGTTATTAAGGAACGAAATTAGGTCGACATTTTATCTACAGGAGAATTAAAAAGTTCTGTCCACTTGTCATATACAGTGCTATTCAAAAGTCCCCTCCCCCCTCGTATCTTTTGAACGGCTACACTTTCATTAATAAAATTTGGATGGTGAAAATAAAGTGTTGTAAACTTCCTTAAAAATGGTAACATGTGACGTAATAGATGACGTAATAGATGACGTAATAGATGACGTCACAGTGCCACTCTGGCCAATAATTTTAAATAGAACCTTATGGCAAGTGATATCTCGTTTGAAAGGCATTGACATTGGCTACATAGCCATATTAATTTTGTTTGGGTTTAAACTAATTTTGGCGGATAAATTAAATAAATACCAAAATTATTGAAATTATTTTTTTAAATTTAATTAATCAAATATCAACAATGGATTCTTATAGCAAGTGTTCGAAATGTGCTCCGTCTACTTCCTGACAGTAATACATCCTATTAGTGAACTCTTGTCGTACTCGTTCGAATGTATCACCTGAAATTGCATTGCATTCTTCTACAACTCTTTTTTTCAAAACGCCAATGCTATCTGGTGCCGTAGTATAAACCTTGGATTTCAAGTACCCCCATAGAAAAAAATCTAATCGTGTCAGATCTGGTGACCGAGGTGGCCATTCTATAGGACGTCGCCGGCTGATCCATCTACCTCGATATTCTTCATCTAGGTAACGTCTTACTGCACCATAATAATGTGCAGGAGCACCATCTTGTTGAAATGTTATTTCCAGATGGCCGAATTCATCTGGATTATCTTCCAGAATTTCAAGAATTAAGGGCTCAATTGCATTTTGTAACATCTCCAGATACACTCCACCGCTTAAATTTGAATTTAGGAAGACAGGACCAACTATGTGGTTTCCCAAAATACCTGCCCAAACATTGACTTTTTCTGGAAATTGGGTATATTGTTCACGAAAGGTGTGAGGATTTGTGTCACTCCAATACCTCACATTCTGTGTATTCACATTTCCATTGAGGCAAAAAGTACTTTCGTCACTAAAACAATTTGTTTTTGTGTAATGTGGGTTTTGACTAATTTTATTTGTCATACATTCACAGAATTCGAGTCTTCTTGTATGGATGAAACTTATTTTTAACCAACACTCTCTGTACTGTACTTTTACTTACTTCACAGATAGAAGCAACTTTAGTTGAAGAGGAAGTAGGGTTTACTACCATTTCAGCAACTATATCAATTTTTTCATCATCAATAAATGTTGGTCGACCAGATCGTTTGGCATCTTGAACACTACCTGATGCTTCAAACTTGTGAAGAAGCTCCCTCAAATAAGTTCTCGAGATAGGGCGATATGGGTATCTCTCATTAAATAAACGTTCAGCTTCATGGAGATTCTTTCTAGATTCACCAATTATTTAGATAGCTGCTACTTTGTCGGCTTGAGTACATACCATTTTGCCTAGGTAAACTCTTAAAGGTCTCGTTAAACAATAATAAAATTAAATATTTAAGCTATTTAGAAAAACTTTGCAAAGCAACAAATACTATTAAATTAAAAACGTCAATTTTTTTCACAACTAACCAGAGGCGGACTGAAAAATCTTCAATATTTAAATGTGAATTATAATTTTGGTATTTATTTAATTTATCCGTCAAAATTAGTTTAAACCCAAACAAAATTAATATGGCTATGTAGCCAATTTCAATGCCTTTCAAACGAGATATCACTTGCCATAAGGTCCTATTTAAAATTATTGGCCAGAGTGGCACTGTGACGTCATCTATTACCATTACCGTCACCTGTTACCATTCGTAGAGAAGTTTACAACACTTTATTTTCACCCTCCAAATTTTATTAATGTAAGTGTAGCCGTTCAAAAGATACGAGGGGGGGGAGGGGACTTTTGAATAGCACTGTATATCTGTGATTGACGTCTAGTTTCACAATTCCCTAGACCTGCTTCGATATCTAAGAAACCGTATATAGGGCGAGTCCAAACTCGAATACATTACTTTCGCAAGCGTGTGTGGTATTCGACGGAGTCCTGTTTACAAGCTGGACGAGCAGGACACCAGTGTTAAATAAAGTCGATCTTTTCGTTCGATTAGATCAGGTGAGCAAAGCACCTGTTACTACACCAGCTGATATAAAAGAAATAAAAACACGGCGTTCTGGAGCACGTTGTGCAATTGCGACTAATTTTAAAATGTGAACCTTTAGGCTAGCTGCAATCGGTTAAAATTTTTCTCGATTATCTATAAGGATTTATAATATTATAGTTCATTTGCGATAAGTTTGCAATTTTGACATTTGTAGTAGGTTATAATAGGGGCCATACATAAAGTACGTCACACGTTAATGGGAAGGGAGGGTATCACCAAAGTCTAACATCGTGTGACAAGGGGCATGAGGGGGTCAATAGTTTTGTGACGTCACATGTTAAAATGTAAAATACTAGAACGCAAAGTTTGGATGTGAATAAAAAACTTGAAAAATTTACGAACTTGATCTATATTTATTAATAATTTAGCATTTAGCAATTCAACATGTGCATGAAGATAACATTGTTCAGTTAAACTTGGGGTTTCAAACTTGGACATCTTGAAATTTATGTATTTACTCGTCAAAATTTCATAATTTTTGCCCTTATTTTTGAGTTGCTCATTTAATAAATAACTTATAAACATAATTTTATGGCAACAGCTGGAAAAAAATTACAACGTGGCAACGATGTGAAACATCTGTCATGTTTTTTATTGCAAACTCATCGTAAATGAACTATAACGATTATAATTTATGTAAAACTCCCGTCACACCTTCTGGTGTTCATAGTCTCACTAAGAGCGGATCTTGCTGTCGACTAAATCTCTTTGTCTCCTCATATTAGGTTACGGTTGGAAAGAGGCTCTGCACATAAGTCGTCCACTTTCCAACGTTTTGTGATAGCTCTACACAGTCCTTCCAATTGAAGAGCTACTTATTGATATGGAAAGTCAGAAAGGTTCACAATTGAAAATTGAGATATCTCAATCGATCTGAAAACTCTTTACGTAGTTGTTACAGCTTTTGGAAGCTTCCGTTTAGAATCTTCAAATGTACTAAATGATCTGTGATGCTCATTTTTCTAAATAAATGAGCTAAATGGAAAGTTAGAAAGTTAGATAGCTCGCTTCATGTAAAGAGGACTATCTTCTAGCAAAAGAAATAGTCACATACCTGCGGAGTACTTGGGCGATACGGTCATTCAGACCATACAAGTCTCCGGGGAAAGACCAAATCTTCCCGGCTTTGCTTCAACAAGGCTGGGAGGTCGTTGGCACAATTTTGGTGCATATATTTCGGGCCTGTTTGGCACGCAGGTATGTCCCTGAACAGTGGAGGCAGGTGAGAGTCGTCTTCATACCCAAGCCGGGTCGTACCACATACACGGTGGCTAAATCCTTTAGACCCATCCTTTTTGCTGAAAACACTGGAGAGGGTGGCTGATCGGTACATAAAGGAAAAGGTTGGGCTTAGGTATCCTTTGCACAACAATTAACATGCTTTTAGGTGTGGCAACTGAAAGTGCCTTACACCAACTGGTAACCCAGGTGGAGAAGGCGCTGGAAAATGGCATGATCGCCCTGGGAGCTTTCTTGGATATACAAGGGGCGTTTGACAGCACCCCTGTAGGATCCATGTGTAGGGCTGCGGCAAATCATGGAATAGAGCCAATGATCACTCACTGGCTTGGGGCCAAGTGGTGCAACCGTACAGTAGAGGCCACATGGAAAGACCATGTGGCAAAAGTAATCATCGCTAGAGGGTGTCCGCAAGGGGGTGTTCTCTCGCCCACATTGTGGAACCTAGTCATGGACGAGCTCTTAACCCTTTTAAACGGTGAGGGCTTTCTAACGATTGGGTATGCCGATGATATCGTTGTCCTTGTTGTTGGAAGGCACATTACCGTTTTCAGGGACCTCATGCAAAGGGTACATGGGTGGTGTAACGAACACGGACTTGCAGTAAATCCTGCCCAGGCTGAGATAGTTGCTTTCACCAAAAATAGAGGTATAAGACCTGAGGGTCTAAATCTTGATGGAGTACCACTGCCGGTGGTTGAACAGGTGAAGTATCTAGGAGTGATCCTTGATAAATCACTGACATGGAAGGCTCATCTTGATAGTCGCCTAAGCAAGGTGACAAACACGTATTGGGCCTGTAGGAGAGCCATTGGTCCGAGGTGGGGACTGACCCCCAAAACGATCATATGGTACTATAGAGTGATTATGCTGCCTATGCTCACATATGCGGCTCTGGTCTGGTGGCCGAGGGTAACCTTGGTCACGGCTAGATCGCAACTGGCACGCCTTCAAAGGATGGTCAGTTTGGAGGCAACTGGCTGCATGAGGACTACACCAACTGTTGCGATGGAAGTGATCCTTGGTCTTTGGCCTCTTCACTATGTGATCGAGGCTGAGGCGGGGAGGGCTTTCCTGCGCTTGAAACGGCTGGGATACGTCCGAAGAGGGCAAAAGTGCAGGCACGTCAAGAAGCTCCGGTTCCTGAAAGATATTCCAGTTCTGGCTCGAGCGGCTGATGAATGCCTGCGTAAGTACAACTTCGCTTCCCCATACAGGGCCATGATCCAGGATAGAGAGTCCTGGGAAAAAGAGAGGAATACACAGCCTAATGGGACCGTCTGGTACACAGATGGCTCATGCTGCGGTGATAGAGCAGGGGCTGCAATTTACTCCAGGAACCCAAGAACACAAGTTTGTGTACCATTGGGTGATGGTGTATCTGCATATCAGGCCGAGATATATGCTATCTTGGAATGTGCGCAGATAAACCTAGACAGAGGTCATGTGGAACGATGCATAACCATATACTCCGAAAGTCAGGCAGCAATTAAAGCCCTGATTGGGTATATCAGCAATTCAGGACTTGCTAACGAATGTCGAGAACGACTTGCTAATCCTGCAAGGCGGAACGTGGGGCGGCTAGAATGGATGCACTGGCTGCGGAAGGGGCGGCAGCTCCTTTCTGCGACCCGAGCCCGACCCCGGGCCTAATAAAGCAAAAAATACGCAAGGAGACGAAGAAGTGGCTGAGGAATCAGCACCTAGCTCATTGGAATGCTCTGCAGGGTCCTAGACAATCCAAACTACTACTGAAGGGATGGACTGATGG
Organism: Galerucella tenella; assembly: GCA_910591685.1. Classification (NCBI taxonomy): domain Eukaryota; kingdom Metazoa; phylum Arthropoda; class Insecta; order Coleoptera; family Chrysomelidae; genus Galerucella; species Galerucella tenella. The sequence goes on from CAJUYH010009787.1 coordinate 11,692, forward strand.
ACACGTCAGGGCAGCTACTGAACTACCAAGGAGTAGGCTAAGGAAGATAGCAGGACTCCTAACAGGGCACTGCTGTATGAGGAAACACCTCCACAACTTAGGAGTAGAGGAAAGTTCCCTATATAGGGGTTGAGGAAACCTTAGTTTTCCTTATGAAGATACTGAAGGTAGTTATAAAAAGTTGACTTTCAAAATTCACAGATCTTCATGCAAACAGACAAATATGTAGAAGGTTTTGTTTGAAAATGCCGTTTTTGTTGTTCTCAGCCAATTCAGTAGTAAAAGATATCACAGAATAATAATTATTTTAACGCTTAATAGGGTTTCGAAAAATATTTTCCAAAGACACAAACCATTCGACTAAGACGAACGGAGAACATATAACTTGTGCTGATGAGGCGCAAATACACCAAAACCGGTCTACAAGATGTGTTGTCCCGTCTAATTGCAAACCAGAATGGTTGGTGTTAATGTAGATATGCGAACCCCGTTTGACTTTGAAGTGTTATTCAATAGCCGTCGGGGCCTATAGCCCGGGAAGTAGTTGTTGCTGCTTAGTAGAACTGTCACTATCTTTGGAAAATATTTTCCAAAACTTTATAAATCGTTAGAATAATTATTATTCTGTAGTACAGTAGTAGGTACTTAGAAAAAAAATGTCGAGGATCTTTGTTACTTCAAAAAAATAAATTCACGCGTCATTAATTAAATTTGTACCCGCTGACGAACTCACACGAGTCGCCAGTGCTGGAGGAAGGGGTAGAGCTTACTAGTTGGGCGGTTTTAACTGGCAAGGCAAAATGATTATATTATGATTAAACAGTTCCTTCTCTAAAACCAAATTGCTAAAACACGCTGTTATTCTAAGTGAACATATTACGCTAGTTAATTTCGATTGGCGGATTACTTATCCATAATAAATGAAATAATCGAAGGGAAATGTTGATATTGATTGATGCAGCAGTGCTTTATTGGCGCGGTTAGCTTGTGTTGATTATACATTAGAGTAAATATAGGTTTGCCAGTCAGCAGATGTACATTTTGTTTATCAGAAATCTGTTGTTCCAACCTGCCAATCGTGAAAATACTTATTTGTATGTATGACAAGTAATCAATAACATATTGCATGACTGTTGGATCGTAAATAAAAAATTAGGCTTTCTAGCCTGGGCCTAAGCAGATCATCCATCTGCGCCTATATAGTAGGCACGCGAAACTTGTTTTCTATTAATACACATAGATTCAAAAGTTTTGCATCACCCTAAATCTCCGAAAAAAAAAATGTGTTCATTATAAATGGATCAGAGATTAATCAAATAATTAGTTTCAATAAAAAAAAAACGTGTATATTTGTCAAAAATTTTTATTATCCAATAATAAACTTGCTTCAAAGATAAAAAGTATTCTTAGAAATTAAATAAATTAAATACAAATTGATTCTTTTTAAAGAAAAGGTTAAGTGAGAACCTGTATGAGAACTTTTAATAAAGAGTATTTCCACCTCTAGAATTTATGCAA
>CAJUYH010009788.1:0-13208 GCA_910591685.1 Galerucella tenella
AGTAGTGATAATTGAAGTGTTATTTTTGGAAAAAATAGATACCAGTAAAGAATATTGAAATGCTTAAAGACACTATGAAGTATTAAATTGTGATTAAAGTTTAAAAGTATTACTATTATTGATTTTGATGATGATATAATTGTAGAAAATATGGAATTGCAGTTAGAATTTTTTACAAATGTCCAATTACAATCTAAAGTTTTGGGTCAATGACGTTAATGGAACGTATGCAAAGGCGCCTAAAATCTCAAATTCTCAAGTTACAGATAACGCAAAAAAGTTTAAATAAAGTTTTTCCAAAGTGATATGAAATGTTTTTGTGGTCGATTCGTTATTCAATTTTAAGACGAAAATGAGTTTTATGTCATACTAGTTCAATATTGTGTTTTTATTGCTCAGTTACCAACTATCTAACGTCGTACTTTATGCCCGTGCGGGCATAAAGAGAAATAATTTTTTGCTCAACCTATTTAATAACCATGTCGTAAGCTTCTTTAGACTTTTTTGGCAACAGATTTACAGTTGCTTTCTTTGCTTTTTCAATAATTTCGTCAGGAATTTCAAAATCTTCGTTCATTTTGACTTCTAACTTTGACACATATAAAATTTATTGTGATATTATGACATTTACGTTTGTCAACACTAACCTATTAATTCAAACCGGATTTTTTAAAATATTGATTTGTATTGAGATTGGATTGCAATAACGATCTAGTATGACATAAAAGTTTGTATGTACCACAGGCATAAACAGATGTGTATACCCTCGGGCGACTTACAAACCCTCGGGCCAGGGGCCCTCGGCTTCGTAAGACGTCGCCCTCCGGACATAAACATCTATTTATGGCCTTGGTACATAAATAACTATAATCGTATGAAGTTATTGTATTTTGGTTGGCTCAGTGTTGTACCAGGGGTACATATATACAGATTGCGAAAAGTCTATTCGCGACATACGATTTACACAAACAAGTACGACAAGGAACATATGAGAAAAACTACTTTGAAAGAGAAGGAAGAATAATTGAGCGCAGTCAGCGATGGTTGTGTGCTCAGTTCTCCCCTATTTTAACCGCTGTTGCCAAATGTACTTATCTATAGTTATTCCCAATTTTTGTCGGCAACAATGTTGAATACCAATAATTGTTAAATCGAAAGCAAATTGTAATTTGTCCAAATTTTTTCTTGAACTATATTATTTTATTCTTATTTGTGTTTATATCACTTATTTCAAGAGTAAATATTACCAATCTTGATTCTCTCCCACTAATTACGGCGTTATCTCGTGTTGAAAGTCAAATGCAAAATAAGTTATTTATTCCTTCCTTAGGAAGTACAAAACATTTAAAACTGGCAACACTGCTTAAATATTATATTGGTAGCTGGAACTGAACACACGCCCAACGCTGACTGCGAACAATTGTCCTTCCATCTCTTTCAAGTAGTTTTTCTCATATTTTCCTACTTGCGTAAATCGTATGACTCGAATAGACTTTTCGCAATCTGTATCTACTGAAAGTTCCACTATAATTTTGTATGTATTGTATCTACGTTTCTACTTTGTGCCACCTGTGCTAGCAATAATTTTCGGAAGTAAACAATGCAATTATCACAGTGCTCTTTCGGTTTCTACAGTGCTGTTACCGCTGTAATCAATCGATAATTGCACTCCTCTCATGGGATTTTTTACACATGAAGGAAATATTCAACCATACAATACTACCTAAAAAAGTCCACATTCCTTCGTTTATACGAACCTTTTTAACTACGATTATTTCATGTTTTTCAAAAATCCATAAGTACCCGTGACGAAAGAACAATGCTTTCAATTATACCCTTCATTTATCTACAATTATTTATTTATAATCGTTTCTTTTTATAGGCCAACGCTGTGAAAGGCAGGACCATTGTGTACCGCAACCGTGTTTCAACGGCGCCGAATGTACGTCCGTAGGTGATTCTTATAAATGCACTTGCGCCCCCGGTTTTACAGGGCCCTCGTGTCGCGAAGACAAAGACGAATGCATACAACAACCCTGTCGACATGGTAAATGCAGCAATACACACGGAAGCTATGCGTAAGTAACGTAATTTATTATTTTTCAAAATAAAAACAATTATCGACTTGTTAATCGCACCTTGTACATATTTTGGCTTTCAAATACGAGGGTTGTTTTTTAAGTGTTGCATACAACAACATAGGTGGCGCCAGCCGACAAATGTGAAAATTAACTGTCATTTTTAGTTTAGGTAGTAAAAGTTTCAGACACTAGAAGAGCCACCGTTTCTTTTTTGTCTCACCTGCAAGCTTTATTCACTAACATTATTTTTTCCACCCAAGACAGTGAAACTTTTTGAATTTTCATAATTTATTGTATTAATTAAATTCAATATGTTTTCTATTTAGTAAAATAGGGAGTAAATAAAATAATATGCGATTCACTTAGAATTGCCTCCGGGTCGTTTTTGTCCCGCTAAGATTCTGTGGAGTGCCACATGTGTAAAAAAACATTAGGGGGCGTCCATTAAATACGTGAGGCGTTTTAGAGAATTTTTGACCCCCTTCCCCCTTGGTGAGATATCGTGAGATTTTCCTCAACTCCTTCTCCCCTACCCTAATCTCACGCGAGATTCTATTTGGACTCTGGACAGTAAACGTGTTTTATTATTGAGAAAAAAAACTTGTTCTATTCCTTTTATTGAAGACTAGCAAAGACACTTAGTATTTGTGAATATTAACGTTATTTAAAATTAAATAATGAATATCAAACAAAAATTAGGAAAATATTTATTCTAATACAGAGTCCATGGAGACTGGTGAGTACTGGAAGCAACATATCCAAGTGTTTTTCAATAAAATCATATGCTCCTTCAACTTCGCTCTGAATTAGCCACTATACTATAAGCCGTTGTCGCTCGCGCACAGAAGTACTATTTTCTCAGATTTGGCCATATTATTATTCTAGAAATAATTTTTCACGCAATTTTACACCGTTTTCTGCGAGATATTTGCCAAGACCCCCCCTCCCCTTAAGTGAGATTTGGAAAGACTAGCTTGATCACCTCATCCCCTCGCCCCCTACAACACCTCACATAATTAATAAAATAAAATTTTGCTAGTTTACATCGGCGGGCGTAATTTCGGCCGGTAATCCCTTGGCCTACCTGCATAAATCAAGGGATACCATTTATGACAGGGGTAATTTCGGCCGAGGGGTTGATGTTTACGATGAGATTGAAATATTGGTAATTACGCTTAATAGTTTCTGTAAAATATTAATTGTGTATTTATAATAATAAGACCAGTGACACATATATGAGACTTTTTCTGTTGGTAAAATCTAAAATTTTTGAACTTTATAATATTGTTTTTGAACCGAAGGAGGTATTTGTGGATTTTGAAATCGCAATTCATAACGCATTAAAAGTTGTCTTTCCCAAAACCAAACTAAATGGTTGTAGATTCCACTTGCACCAGGCGTGGTATAGGAAAATACAATCATTAGGGTTAACCTAAATGTATAAAGATAAAAACTGCGAGGAAAGCAAATGGCTTACTCATACTTTTGGGCTAACTTATTTAGACCCCTCTGAAGTTGAAGATTGTTTCATATTTGATCTCATGTCATACAAACCGGACCATAAACTTATAGATAAATACGCAGACTATTTATTAGAAAACTACATAGCGCCAGAATCTCATTTTCCACCAAATATATGGGCATATGAAAACCCATCAATTAAAAGAACCACAAATGCCTGCGAATCATTCCATTCGCACTTTAATTCTAGTTTTTATTCAAGTCACCCTTCTATATTTATTTTTATAGAAAAATTAAAAGATTGTCAGATCGATGCATATTTAAAAATAAAAAATTTAAATATTCCAGCAAAAATTAAAGACAAACAAGTAAAAAACAAACTAAAATTTATCGAAAACATGGTAAATATGCTTCGATCTGACAATATTTCTAGAATTAATTTCGTTAAATCTGTATCACATCAAAACGTTTTTTAAAAATTTATAGTTTACCTAAGTTATAGAAATAAAATGATGTAATAATTTTATTGAAATAAAGAAATATTTTAATATAAAGCATTCTGTTATTTTATTTGATTTGCGGCCGAAAATACCTATGAGATAAGGAAGCAACTTAAAACCTCCGGCCGAATTTACCTACCGGCTTTTAGTACCTGCCCTTTTTCCGGCCGAAATTACATCCGCCCGTTTACATTTGTGATGATTCTGAATCCAGTGGTATAGTGTTATATTTGAGAAAAAAAATTTGTTTGGTAAAGAAATTTTTTTTATAGTTCCTTGAAAATAGTGATTAAGCTATGAAAATTTGTGCTAAGATACTGTTTTTGATACTGAATCTAAAAAAAATTGAATCAAGATCGGTTGAGAAATACGGATTTTACAGGGGTGCTTCCAAACAAAATGGGTCACACTGTATATATATTTTTTTTCCTTCATAAATCCCCAGTTAGATGATAAAACTATTATATTATTTTATCAGCCAAACATTTCAGTTGTAAAATAATCATACTATTAAAAGTATTGTTTTTTTTTTTCTTAAAACAATCATGTAAAGTTGAAACGAAATACCTTAGAACGGATTATACCTATAAAATGTAATCCATTGCTTTGTTCGTATTAGTACCACAGTCAACGAATTGTAAAAAGTACCAGCCCACTGACAATGCAAGAATGCCTCCGAGTCATTCTATTCTCTATCAGGCAGTACCCAATACCATCGAAACAACCAATGGTAATATACATAACTTATAATGGTTTCTTCGTGTCCGTAAATTTCAAAACGTTTTCTGGTATCACTACGATGCCATACTTATATATTATATAAAGAAAAATTATTCTCATTAATGAGTATGACAAGTTTTATGCTCTGGTATTTATTTCGATATCTTTAAAGATGGGATTGTTATTTTTAAACAAATATTTTTTATGAATACCAGTTTTCTATCCTTTTTTATAATTTGGGAGAATTATTTGTATTCACATAAATTTGTGCTATTTGTACAGGGTGCGGCAGATAAAATACTTGAAAAAGAAGTATATTTTGTGTAAGGAAAATTAAGTTAGATGGACATAAAATCTGTGCTAAGTGTTTTGCGCCATTTGTGGTTAAGGCAAAGAATACACCAGCTTAACAAGAAGCGAAGCCCGACGCAATCTCTTTGATGTTTTGGTAACAAAAATTTATGACCTTGAGAGACCGACGTTGACAGAAAACTTATTAAATACACAGATAAAATAATCAAATTTTCATATATCGGCGATATAATTGGTTGACAAAATGAAGTATGACAAGTATCTTGTTATAAAAATGGCTCCTTTCAGACATGCGCATATAAAAAAAGGATCGGAAGCTTCGCTTATTGTTAAGCTGGTGTATTCTTTGGTTAAGGTACTAGTTAGTGAATTATGTGTTAGGTGTAAGTTATTATCTTGACATTTGGGAATAATTTGAAAAATAGCAATTTTGTTGGTAATAGTGGTGTCAAATATGACAACTATTAGATATTTCTATTTGTAAAATTACCCAAACAAAAGGTTGGAGGAGTTGGAGTTTTCAGTGTGAGCGGAAAGAGAAAAAGATCAACAAACTTCTCTCAAAATTAGAAAATAATGTGCTTGAATTTAATAAGAAAGCACAAGCACATATTAGAATGCAAGGAATCAGGTGCGTTAAGCTGGAAGGATGAGAAACAGGCCTGGACAAAGATTAAGAGGGAGTTTAATGCTTAACGATTTCACACAAATAAAAAGAAAAATCTTTTTCTAAAAGTTGTTGCATCCATCCCTTCAAAGTGAGTTTCCCTCTGATATCTTCTTCTTGGAATTCCAAAGTTTAGTATGTCCAGGTCATCTTCATCTTATTCAAAATCCATTGAATCCATATTTTATTGAAATAGGAATTTATCTCGCAAATTCGCCAAGTACTTCAGTTCATTGTCATATTGACATAACTTTAATTAATAATTATATAATCTTAAACCCTATACCTTAACTGTGAATTAGATTTAACTATTAATTACAGCGTTAACTCGAATAAATGTCATGGTGCAAGGAACATTTCAATTTAATTGGTAATTAAAGCTTAACCACAACTTTACTAAGACCGGTGCAAATGGCTGTTAGATGTCAAAGGAACTTTCCTTATTGAAATTTGAAATTACCCACTTAAATGGCTAGGAAAAACGAAACTTTTGACGCTTCAATTCAATACCTAAACTTGATCAACGATTCTCGGCAAACCATCAACAATCTAACGAAAAAGAAAATACTGTAAATAATATTCAGATAGACTATACCACCGAGGACGAAATTTCTTTCGAAATTGAACAAAAAAGTTTTTAACGACCAAAAAAACAACAACAACAACAATATAAACTTGAAAGCGTTTGTCGAATTTGGACAGAGAACGTACGTTCAACCGGTATTCGTATGTCCTTTTATAGAAAAAAAAAGAAGATATGGATCGGACATCGACCACAGCTTTCTCTCTTTAAATCACCGACTGGGTACCAAAAATCGAGTTTCGGAGATTTTAGGACCCTAATTGACAATTTGCTAATTAGGTAGGCTAGATGGCTATCGCATATTATAACATAAATGTCCTTTTTTATATAATATATTATATCCTTGTTATCAACCATAATTTTCAGTGTTTATTGATTATGTATGATTGAAAATAATTTTCTTAAAAGTATTAATCGTTTTTCTAAGTAGGGTGTTCAACTAAAAATAAAATTTCCTACCGAAAGTAGTTCTGCAGAAAGTTGTTTGGTCCTATATTGTAGTTTGACTTGGAGTTTAACACTTTTTTTCAATTGTAACCACACTTGAGATATGGATGAACTTTAATTTTATTTTTTGAATAACCCTTTTGCCACTCATTCATAGCTGCATGAAAAATATGGAGTAAAAATTTCAAATAAGACATCCTTTTGGAGTCTCAATTAATGAAGACAATTCAAGCGCAAAATATATAGATTTCCAGCTTAACCCTATTTTAGACAGATTAGCTTACCCAAATTAAGCAAGTTTTTAAAACGAAGGGGAAGGGAAAATTCCTAGTTAAAGATTTCTATGAACGCTCAAATTTACTGAAGGCAATTTTAATTTTTAAAATAAAATGATATTTGCCAAGTGTTGGACATGTATCTTCTAAAATATTATTGACGAGCGCTCAAAATTAGGCCAGTCTTTAAAAAGAAGGGGAAGGGAAAATTCCTAGTTAAAGATTTCTATGATCGTTCAAATGTATTGAAGGCAATTTTAATTTAAAAAATAAAATGATATTTACTAATTGTTGGGCATGTAACTTCTAAAATATTATTGACAAGTGTTCCAAATTAAGCAAGTCTTTAAAAAAGAAGGGGAAGGGAAAATTCATAGTTAAAGATTTCTATGAACGCTCAAATTTATTGAAGGCAATTTAAATTTAAAAAATAAAATGATATTTGCCAAGAGCTAGGCATGTATCTTCTAAAATATTATTGACGAGCGTTCCAAATGGACGAGTTCTATACAAGGGAATTGCTGCCAACATAACGAGCAGAAAAATACTGAAAAGGTTAGTCGCATAAGGAAGTGGTTTTTCTGATCAATTTTTGGTTTTTCTTATATGTTTTGAGTCCCTTTACCACCCATGTTGTACCCGAATAGTTTGGAGGTCTTTTTAATTTGGGGTATTTTGCATCTTACAGTTGACGAAAAACTAATGTCAGCTGTCAACACATATTTGTTTTTGCTTTGCTTTTGGCTTTATTTGTGTTGCTGGTATATTGGATACTAATTTTTATTCTACCTTTGTTTGTGCTTTGTGAGAGTCTGATCTGCTTTTATTATTGCAAATATCCTCGAGAAGAGTTATTAGACATTCTACAGCCTATCTTTAGTCTAGTATTAGTTTACAATTAGACATGGATTCTGTAGTGCTTTTACCGACAGATGTTCCTGGAGCAATGTTACAAGAAAATGTACGTTTAGAGGACCATTCTGTCAAGGAATTGAAAAGGTGCTTGGAGTGCAGGTCCCTTAAACAAACTGGGTCTAAGGATGAACTGATTAAGAGGTGTGTTGAATTGCTGAAACTACTTCATTGTTCTTATATTTGAATTTTTCAGAATTAACGACTGCATTGATAATGGAGGAACAAACAAGATGTTTTTAGGCATAGACCAAGGAAAATGGTATGATATGAAGAGAAATATTTTTCAATATCCAACTTCACACAAGGGTACATTTGATGTGTTTCAAGAAAATTTGATGTGGTCAATATTTCCATCACGCCCCTTGCCTCAGTATTTCAATAAAGGCCATATATTTACTTATATAGTGAATGGAAATATTGAAAGCGAAAATCCAGAAGTTGTTGAAAGGGATAACGATTCAATAGTAACAGTAAAGCCATTTAGAAGAGGGTCACAATATGTCGACAGTGACCACTTAAGCCAAATTTATGATTCCTTTATTAAATGTTACTATTATTGTAAGTGTAAATGTCAAGCATCATTTGACAAAAAAATTAAACATGATGTCATAATATGCTTAAATAACATATCTGGAGCTGTTGTTCGAGGTAACTGTGATTGCAAACAGTCTGCAATGGGCAAGTGCAGCCATATTACTGCATTATTACTTTTTTTGTCAAAATACATAGAAGAACATGGTCATGTTCCTGTAGCTTCTACAAGTCAGCCATGTGAATGGGGACAAGGCTCCAATAAAAGGGATCCAGGACCTGTGTCTACTCATATTTATCCCATAAAGCGGTATAAACCTGCAGAAAGATCTGTATATAATCCACTCCCAACAAACTATTGTAGAAACATTGACATGAATGCTTTTTTAGTAAACATTCAAAATGGGAGTCAAGAAACCATGTTTGAAACATTATTTTCCATTCAATATAAAGATTTCAAATTTAGTAGTGATGAACTTGAGGTAATAGATAGACAGACCAAAATATTTATTAATAATATGAACATTTTTTTAAATGGTTATACCAATCAATTGGTTCAATTACCTGACTCTTTCCCTCAAGGTAGTCATAAATGGATATACTGGAGAACTTATTTCATAACATCATCCAATGTCCATATTGTTTGTGGTTTAAAAAGTGACCAGGCAAAAAAAAACTTCTTGCTTAGAAATTTATGGCTTCAAACAAAACCAATTTCTACTTCTGCGATGCAATATGGAAAAAAAAATGAATCCATTGCAAGAACGAAATATAATTCTTTTATTAAGGCAAGCCAAAAAAATAGAAGAATGTGGACTTGTTGTTAATAAACTTTTTCCTTTCTTAGCAACAAGTATAGATGGGTTAGTAAGAAATAGTGATGGTTCAATTGACCACATTTTTGAAATTAAATGTCCAAAAGTCTTGGAAAAATGCAAAAATATTTTAAACTTTGACACATTCCTTACAAAAAGTCAATTGAATAACTTCTGCCTGTCCAAAACAAATAATAAAATTTTTTTAAAACCAAATCATCCATATCTGTATCAAATATTAGTGTCATTAATAGTATTTGATATTGATCATTGTAATTTAATAATTTGGAATCCAAGTGGGATACTCATAGTTCCTGTAAATCGTAAAAATTATTCTGATAAAATGAAGCAAATAATTGACAAAACTAAAAATTTTTATGAAAATGTATTTGTGCCAGAAATGTTTGCCATGAAAGTTGTTCGGGGGCTAAGTCCTATCTGTTTGGCTTAAAACTCTAATTTTCTTTAGGCATTTAATATAGCTTTATTACTTTTGGCAACAGACTGTAGAAATAGCCTAGATATTATTGTACTAGTACAATATGTGATTTATTAATTTGTGCAATTGGAACAATTTTCAGTGCAGTGTAGCAGTCTATCATTAATGATTTATTAATTTTCAAATTATAAACTTGTAATTGTGACGACTTATATGTAATAAATCCTGTTTCTGGTTAAATTTGTGTACTTTTGTGGTTAAATGTCTTAAAACAATAAATCAAAGCTAACATGTATTTATAGAGTGAGGTTTTGATCTTTTCTATTTATGATTTAACTAGGTAAATAAAATAAAGTGTTAACAGAAGCAATATGTTTAATTACACCTTCAATTATTGGTTTTGTATAACATTCTTCAGCAATTTGGTATGGTAATAATCCAAAAAATTACATAAACTACAAAATATGGTGTCAAACAATTTTTCAATACAGAATTCTATTTAACCAAAGGTTTTTCAAAATTTACAAGAAAGCACACAATACTGAAAATATTTGATATTATTGGTAACATGGTAATAGGACAACGGTTACTTAATATTCTGTATAATTTAATCCTTCTAATGGCACGTTCAACATGAACTCTGGATTTGGCAATTTTTTTTGTCAGACGTTCTTCCTCTGCTGTCAGTTTATCCCTTTTCAAAAGAAATGGTGGAGTGATCACTTTAATTTTAAGTTCATTTGCAATATCTTGAAGTAGGAAGCCCCTATCTGCTAATAAACAGTCATTTTCTTGCAGAAAGTTTTTTATATCGCACTGTGCAAACAATTCACTGTCAGATATGGAGCCTTCAAATCCTTCACTAAAGAATATTATGGCACCACTAACTGCAATTACAACTAGAAATTTAATTGTGTTAGTGTGCTTGTAACTGGAGTAAGTATTTCCTTGCTGCCTGAAGTTTTTTGCCATTTGTAATGTTATCTCGGTGGCATCCATAACCCCAAGAATTTAATCCTCAAAATTTTTGAAGCAATAAGGAATGTCCTTTATATTTCTAGCTGCCAAAAATAAATCACCTCTTAGTCCAATGATTTGGTGGTAGATAAATTGAACCCAGGTAAAAAAGATCACTGATATGTATGATTTATTTGTATTACAAAAAAATGTCAATTCTTGTAAAGTGTATCCTCGTCTAAATCTAACTAGCACCAAACATAACTTGTCTCTATTAGAAAATTTTGAATAGAAATTCTTCCTAACTCTAAGCTGGTTTTTATATTTAAATTGGTATTTTAAGTCAATCATAATATTTTCATCTAATAATGAATAGAGTGCTTCAAAATGTGAAGGGTTAAGTCCAGTAAAGTATTTAAACATGGTAGTATTTCTTTTTAGGTTTTTATATGAAAAATAGTTTTCACGATATGAGTATTTCTGTCCACAGTGAAGTTTTGAATATACTTGTACTATCTTTTGTTTATTTTTTGGTAATCTTTTTTTTGGTTCAGTTTGTGGTTGCGGTTGCATTACAAAATTGGTAGTGCTATAATTGTGTTCCAAAATATTTGTAATGGTTGTAGTTGGAGATGGAAAACTCTCAGATAATTGATCATCAAAAACTATTGGATTATCTGAGACAGTAGCAAGTTCTTGTACATTTGATTGAGTCAATTTTGCATTTACTTCAGCTTCAGTAGACTCATCATTACAATAGGGTTTTGGATCTACACAATTCTTATCAAAATGTTCACTACAAATATAAGTGGTTTTGTTGATTGTGGCGAAATTCAGATTTTGGTTGCCACATAACTCAATCCATTTGAGGCATCTGCTGGGACATCTCGTGGGTTTGGGAAACGGAATAAACTTAATGGCATTCCGTCTTAATCCTCTAACTAAAGCCCTTGTATTATTTTTACAACTTTGATATGCACAACGCTTCATCGCAATTTGTATAGTATAATCACAACGAAGATACAAATGACGGTAGACTATAACTCTTCTCGAGGATATTTGCAATAATAAAAGCAGATCAGAGTCTCACAGAGCACAAACAAAGGTAGAATAAAAATTAGGATCCAATATACCAGCAACACAAATAAAGCCAAAAGCAAAGCAAAAACAAATATGTGTTGACAGCTGACATTAGTTCATAGCATTAGTTTTTCATCAACTGTAAGATGCAAAATACCCCAAATTAAAAAGACCTCTAAACTATTCGGGTACAACATGGGTGGTAAAAGGACTCAAAACATATAAGAAAAACCAAAAATTGATCAGAAAAACCACTTCCTTATGCGACTAACCTTTTCAGTATTTTTCTGTTCGTTATGTTGGCAGCAATTCCCTTGTATAGAACTCGTCCATTAAACAAGTCTTTAAAAAAGAAGGTGAAGGGAAAATTCATAGTTGAAGATTTTTATGAATGCTCAAATTTATTGAAGGCAATTTAAATTTTAAAAATAAAATATTTGCCAAGAGCTGGGCATGTATCTTCTAAAATATTATTGGCGAGCGTTCCAAATTAAGCAAGTCTTTAAAAAGAAGGGGAAGGAAAAATTCATAGTTAAAGATTTCTATGAACGCTCAAATTTATTGAAGGCAATTTTAATTTAAAAAATAAAATGATATTTACTAATTATTGGGCATGTAACTTCTAAAATATTATTGACAAGTGTTCCAAATTAAGCAAGTCTTTAAAAAAGAAGGGGAAGGGAAAATTCATAGGTAAAGATTTCTATGAACGCTCAAATTTATTGAAGGCAATTTAAATTTTAAAAATAAAATGATATTTGCCAAGAGCTGGTCATGTATCTTCTAAAATAATATTGACGAGTGTTCCAAATTAAACAAGTCTTTAAAAAATAAGGGGAAGGGAAAATTCCTAGTTAAATATTTCTATGAACGCTCAATTTATTGAAGGCAATTTAAGTTTTAAAAATTAAATGATATTTGCCAAGTGTAGGGCATGTAGCTTATACAATATTATTGACGAGAGTTCCAAATTAAGCAGGTCTTTTAAAGAAGAAGGGGAAGGAAACATTACTGGTTAAAGATTTCTATGAACGCCCAAATTCATTGAACCAAGTGTTGGGCATGTATTTTCTAAAATATTATTGACGAGCGTTCCAAATTAAGCAAGTCTTTAAAAAAGAAGGGGAAGGAAAAATTCATAGTTGAAGATTTCTATGAACGCTCAAATTTATTGAAGGTGATTTAAATTTTAAAAATAAAATTATATTTGCCAAGAGCTGGTCATTTGTGTTTGTATTTTTAATTTTAAATTATTTCAATTAATAAGTGTGTTTTAAAATTTAATTCTATGCTTATGCATTATTTATTGACATTCCCGAAACAGGTGTTTTCACCTATCGGTAGTTTCTTTTTTTTGTTCACATGTATTCTTGTAAATACTTTTCTTTCTTTCTGTGAATAAAAAATTATTATTATTATTATTAT
>CAJUYH010009789.1:0-13208 GCA_910591685.1 Galerucella tenella
AAATAAGCGAGATATTGCCTGTATACGATAACGTGGGACACCCGGTATATTGATAAATTCATTATTCATCTCTTCAAATTTTATAGGACCTGTTAGACCTAGACTATCATGATGAGAATCAAAATGAAGCAAATTCTTTCATTTTATTACTAAATTTTCTAAAAAGTTAAATATTTTTTGTTCAAACTGTATGGAAGATTACTGATTTAAGTATACAAAGCACTCTTTAGCGGTGTATTTACCCTTTTATTCTTTCAAGAGCGTAAACGAAGGATATGTATTACTTTTGGTGACATTGATAAGTCACCAACTGTCTGCTGAAATTGCTGGAAGTACAAAACAATTTATTTTTCTTTCTCCACTTAGTTGAAAGCACATCTATATTTTACGTCGGTTGGTTGTGAGATTCAAAAAGTTTAGTAAATAGTAAGCTCACGTCTAGTTCCACAATATTCAAATTTACATAGATAGGTACATACAGATCGCGAAAAGTCTATTCGAGCCATACGATTTACACAAGTAGGACAGGGAAAATATGAGTAAAGCTACTTGAAAGAGAGAGAAGAATAATTGTTGGGCGTGTTTTCAGTTCCAGATACCAATCTGATATGAAAGCATTCCATTTCTAGTAAACTATCATATCGTTAGAATGTCATAAAATAAAATATTTTATTTCACATTTCACCAGAGATGTGATCTACTATGAATGGACCTTAATAAAATTTGACAACAAAGTTTTGTAGTCTTAAAATTCAAAATATTATTGATTGTCTAGTTGTCATATTTTTTTCGTTGTGTCAGATAGGGACCAAAAATTATTTTATATGTATATACAAAAAGTACGAGGAGTAATAAACCCTAATTAAGTATGCAAAACCTTTACAGGGAGCACCATGAAATTTTTGATAAATCTCTTACTTTAAATTACATTTCTTCCGTAAATCTAAAAACCAGGTAGATCGACCCCGTATTTGTTTCAGTTGTAGCAAAGTTTAGGGTTTCTTAATTGTTAAAGGATTAGCAGATAAGCAATAACGCAATGCAGTGGTGTGTATTTTGGGAAAAAAATACGTTTTAAATTATAATATAATAAAAAATGAGAAAAAATAATTATTGGAATACATTTATTACTTACATTTTATTCTATATCCGACTCGGAAGAGGAAGAATCGTTGTTGACATTAATAATAATAGGGTCGATTAAATCATCACAAATATTGTCAATTTACAACATATTTGCCTCTACTTTGATAACATGCTCGATACAGTTTGTCCAATTTTCCTTACTAACATGACTTACAGCACTCTCAAACAATTTCACAACATCGTTTATTTAAAAGTAGTATTTTTTTTTCCAAATTCCCCCTTTACCTGAGCCCATATTAATTCTATGGGATTAAGTTCACAATGATAAGGGGGAAGTCGAAGAACTGATATACCACGAGAAGAAGCCATTTCTTCTACAATGTAGGTTTTGTATTTATTCTTGTTCATTTTTGCAATTCTGTAAAGTTCTTTCCTTAGTGGATCTTTTGGAAACTTAATATTTTTCGAAATAAGCCACTCCAAAAGCTCTGCTTTACGCCAACGACTTGTGGGCAATGCTTCTCGTAACCGTGAATGGTAACTTGCGTTGTCCATAACAATAACAGCCCCTTTTGGAATCAGATCCAACATTTGAACAAACCATTCCTCGAAGACTTCCCCATTCATATCTTCGTGATAGTCCCCCGTGCGTTTTAGAATAAAAGTTAATAATCCACCATCAACAAAACCTTCAGAACTTCCAACATGGACAATGATAAGTCTTTTTCCTTTTCCAGATGGTGGCTGCAAACCTAACGACAAACCTTCCACGAATGTCTGCCTTCCGCTTTTAATGTTTTCATCTTGCCAAGATTTGGAAACTGTACATCCAGCATATATCCATGTTTCGTCTAAGTAGAAGATTTTCAAATTTTGTTCTCTGGCATGTCGAATGCTTCTTAAATAGTCTCTTCTCCAAAAAACTATTTCCGGTTTATCTATCAAGAGAGATTTTCTATTATGTTTTGTATATCTGAAACCCACATCTTTCAAAAGTTTGCATAATGTCATTCTGGAGAATTTTGGATAGTCCGTATCTTCTTGCACTGATGTCATAATTTTGTCAAGTGTTGGAATTTCCTTTCGTAAGTAAAATCCATGGACTTTACGCCTTAGTCTTTGTTTTAATGACTCATCGATCTCAATTGGTTTTCGGCCTGAAGGAGTTTCAGGGGGTTGAAGAGTTCCATTCTTGCTTTCTTTTAGTAATCTATAAATTGTTGATTTAGCAACACACAACATAGCAGCCGTTAATTCCACAATATCATCAACACTTGCACTTGGATCCTTGTTTTTCAATGATATATAACAATTCAATATCAGAGTTTTTTCATTTAAAGATAATGGACCTGTTTTTGGTCGTTTAGATGGTCCTTGGCTTATCGACATTGTTTGGTACTTGCACAATTAACATTCAACAAATGTTTTAAATATATTCCAACTGTTTACAATATTATGAAAACCATACAACTTCATACAACTTTACTCAAAGAACTAATACTAAGTACTGATTTGATGTACCTACTTTCTTTTAAAATAATATTCCCGATAATGTTTCTAAGAAAACTGGGTTGTTCAATACAAAATGTACCTTACGGTATACCCTCTTAAAATATATTTTGGTACGTCTATGAAATCTACTTAAATGAATGATTTATTACTCCTTGTCCTTTCTATATAGACTATAGTTATAATAATTCCAACAAACAGTAATTAATTACAACTAATAAATGCTTTTAGCTCTGTCGAGTAGTGATTTCAATATCTCTGTTTTTAGATTCTTCGAAGTAACCGTGAAGATTTCATTGGAAAATACTTCAACTAATTCAACAAATGAAGCATTTTTTTCCTCTATCCAGATATATTCCATTCGTATCAAAAGAAAAACTAAAAAAATTTGTTCGATACGGAATTTAAATTGAAATTTCATGCTTGAGTTATAACATGGTTGACGACAAGATTATATCCTCGACAGAAACGAAACAAAAAAGGAAACAATTTACTTTCGAGTTAACTGAATTATATTTTTGTCTTCAATTACATTTGAATATTTATTTTTATCCGGGAATTTCGAATCTGATAAAGCTGTTTGGAAAATATTATCAGAGTTCGAGAAGCCTATAAATCGAGTCGTTATTGGCAATTCGTCTTTTTCGGGGGAATGTTTTATTCAATACATGCAGTCGTGAAGTGAACTAAGTGAGGTGATTCTGCTCCTCCTAACTTTTTATATTGGTCTACGGAAATACGGAACTTTAACAATTTTTTATTAATAATTTCATTCAATTTAAGTATTAGGTGAAAAATAATAACACTACACTTTAAAAAAAGATTGTTTGTTCAAGCGTTTCAATTCAAAGAAATTAATAGTTTATTTTAAAATGCATTTTCCCCTACACAGTTTTTTTTTTTGTAAAAACTCAAAATAATCCCACTGACGCACGTTTCGTTTAAAAGACCATAAAACACAAATTCATGATCACATTTGAACGCTTTCAAATTACTCTCTCCAAATTGCTCTTCTGAGCGATAAATGCAAATTTTCTGGATATAATTAATCTGTTTTGACATAATTTCTAAATAACATCATTCAGTTTTCATTTCGATTTGAAAGCGACCCCGTGAAAACGATATAAAATTAGTTATACACCGGCGCCATTTTGGGTTAAAATACATTTGGAAATTAAAAAAAGTTCGGGAATTGAAAAAAGTGGAAGAGATTATCATTTTACGCTTCATTTCTGAAAAAAAAAACAAATCATAGTTTGCTATTCTTTTATATCTCTATAGAAATGGAAATTTCTGGGACTGCACTATGCAGAGCTTCCGTAAAGATCGTTAAACTTAGGATAATGGAAAGGGGACCAAAAAGAATCAGTCATAAAATATGAGCACCAAAAATAGGATGGAAAATTCATAGAGTCAAGATTTTTTGAGATTTTCTCTATCTGTTACTTGATGACAGATGAGGAGTTCAGTCTAAGGTCAGTATGTCCAACTAAAAGTGTTTTTTTCTGACAAGAATGACAGTTAAGGTCTACCATTCAAAACATAAGATTTTTGCATGTTTTTTAACATTACGAACATTTATATACAGTGTGGAAACCACTTATGGAATAAAATTCTTTCTCTTTATTTTAGAAAATTATAAAAAATGCCGAGACACGTCAACTTTTGAATTGAGTTGTGCGTTATGTAAACATAAATGTAAATGTACAGGGTGATTCACGCAAGTATGCCATAGTCGGTGTTGTTTTTTTTAATGAAACACCCTGTATATTTGCATATTTTTGAAATCCTCTTAATGAACCGATTCCAACAAACTAAATAATGTATGGTCAATTATGAATTATACAGGGAGAAATTTTTATTTTTACAGTTATTATACACATACATAAAATACCTGATGTATTTGATTTTAATACATTAAAATAAATGCTCAAAATGTTCTCCACCTAGTTGTTGGCAATAGCACAGTCTCCTATAGAACTCCTCCTTAACTTTGTTTAAAGTTTGAGGTGAAATATTCCGTATTTCTGTAGTTATCCTGTCTTTGAGGTCTACAATGCTAGTTGGTTGTGTTGCATATACTTTGTTCTTGAGATAACCCCACAGAAAAAAAATCTAACGGCGTAAGGTCTGGCGACCTAGTTGGCCACTCAATAGTACCTCTTCGTCCAATCCATTTATTGGGGAAGATTTCATCTAAATAAGTTCTTTCCGTTAAAGCATAATGGGGTGTTGCCCCGTCTTGCTGGAACCAAACATTTTCATTCGGTAAGCTAGGATCTATTGCGTTGGGATATAAGTTTGCCAACGCAGGAATAACTTAATTTCTAAGCATATTTAAATATTTTTCAGCTGTCAAATTTCCATCTATAAATATAGGACCAATAATATGGTCGCCTATGATACCGGCCCAAACGTTCACCTTTTGAGGGTACTGATTATGTGTCTCACGCATCCAATTAGGATTCTCAGCTGACCAATATCTACAGTTTTGTCGATTTACCTCTCCGTTCAATGTGAATGTTGATTCGTCAGAAAAAAGAATGGTACCAAGAGCTATCTCATTTCTGTTCAGCGTATTCATCAATCTTTCGCAGAAATCCATTCTACGATCTGGATCGTCTTCTGTTAACTCCTGCACAAAAGTTAATTTGTAGGGATGAAGTTTTTCTTTATGAAAACATCTTAGAACAGTTGTATAACTAACATTATTTTCACGGGCAATTTGACGTGTACTTGAAGTTGGATTCTCGTCGACACTTAACAAAATACCCACTTTCACATCGTCTTTTCAATGGTTTGACATGTCCAAGTTCTTTGAATTGTGCATGAATTTTAGACACAGTACTTTGTGAAATATTAGGTAATTCGGGATACCTGTGATTAAATAAGTTTGCCACTTCAACTTGACTTCTGCAGTTATCCCCGTACCCGATCATTAAATATTTCATTGTTATGTCGACAAGGAAAGAATGTTTGACAAAGATTTTACTTTTTCAGTATAAACTGTCAACACATCAATAACTGACAGAATAGAAAACAATCCACATTATTTACCGATTTTGTCTAATTATTGGCGTTTTTAGGCAATTTTTAGGTATTTATGATAAATTGGCGTAGCAGGTTTTGTTTAATATACAAATACGTCTAATAATTAGTTAGTTTAGATTTTTTATGAATCCATATTTAGCTAATTTAAAAAAGTACCAATATTTCAAAAATAAATATAACTGACATTTGACATAACTAGTGACAGAATAACAGAAATGAAATGGTGACATGCCAAGAGTTCCTAGAATTATTGGCCACCGATATGTTTAGTATTCAGATAAAAAGTCATTTTAAATTTCAAGACATACGCTTCGGGGGTGTATTCATTATTTTAATAAAGCAATATAGATGTTCGCAATGATACAAAAATATCCAAAAATCTTATAGACTTATGGAACTAAACTGTCATTCTTGTCAGAAAAAAACCACTTTTTGTTGGCCACAATGACCTTAGACTGAACTCCTCTATTAAACTTCAGTGTTTATTAAATTTTTGTGTTATATATTTTCCTAATTTTTGGTTCACTTATTGTGTGGAAGGAAATACTTCAGCAGCACTTAACTATCAGCTTAAATTGAACTGCTGTCCTTGTGACACCCTGTAACACCTCGCACACATGATATTTTCATAATAATTGACTTAGCTCTTAACTTAGTATACTTAAAAAAATTTAATACTGTTTAATCAAGTCGAGCTATTTCTCTATGATTCCAAACTTTTGTATTATTTTGCCAACATTTAGGTACATTAAGCAGTGGAAAATTCATCTCGAGTTTCAGAAAATTTCTTCTAAACTCCGGAAATTGAAATTGTATCCAACCACTGTAGCCGCAAGCAATACAAATAATTGAGCAGAAATGTAGAGTCTGCCGTATGCTTTAAGTTAAGAGAAAACTTAATTGCATAGAAAGCACAAAATGTTTTAAGGGGATCATCAGTTGAAGAGTATTTCCCATTTTTAAAAATATCTATGATATTTTCTTGAAAAAATTCTATATAACATATAAATACTTACGTGTATCATCGTATTTAATATTAAACAGCTCTGAGAAACATTGAATGGTAGCAGTGGTGTTGTGGAGGGTGGGTGGCCAGCATAAAACGCTGTCTGAAATTACTTTGCAAAATTCCCCGGGATGTGTTACCGAAAAATCCTTGGTCTCATTAACATAGTGCGCTCTACATTGATCTATAGTGAGATTCGTCTTGAATAATTCTTCTTCGGATGAAGAGCCGTTCATATTATTTTAAAATCGAAATAAAGGAAATTTGAATTTCAAACTAGAGCTTTCATGTTAACGATGACCTCAAAGGTGGTTTTTTCAGCTTCGTTTCGATGTGAAGTAAGCATCTGGAACAAAAGAAACATTCATGAAAGTGTGTTCGTTAAGTAATAATTTTGCTACAAATTTTTTCAACTTATTAACTTGTATCTTTCACAGTTTGTCGTAAGATTGGTACACCCTGTATAATATCTTCTCGGTAAGAGAGGGAGCAGCAATACCCCAACTCTTGTCACTCCATCAATTCGCAAGATATCTAGTTTAAATTTATTTAATTCTTTCTTAAAAATCATGAGCTCTCTAATAATTATCTAAAAACTTAAAATTTTGGCGAGTACGCTGCTCACCTCCGCCAAAATTTCAAATTTTCTCGCATTCGCCATTTATTAGAATTCGTTTCAAGATAGTTATTGGGTTAACCGTTAAACAAAGCTTCATGTGTCACACCCTATATATATATATTTCAAAGGTGCCTTTAAAAAAAAGACAGGAACAAAGGATGTTTAAAAAAATTTACCGAAAAGCGGAGAAAGACCGGAATATTGGAAACTTTCATCAGTCCATACTAATTTAGAATAAAAATGTCTCCTGCAAATTCAAAACTAATAAGGAATCGATGAAAATTTTAGAGCGTAGGCATCTGATTAAATTGACTGATTCAGATGTTCAATTCATCCGGGATGAAGGGTGATATTTAATTCTTTGAAAACGTATTCCAGGAATACGTAGCCAACAAAAACAAGCAAAACGGGATAATTACTTGGTCCCCTTTAATCACGGATGAATACAGTTGATGTGTATCTTTCCGTGAAGTCGACTTAACGTTTTAAAAGAAACGTCAACAGTTCAAAAGAATATTTTGTGTGATGTTAATTATGGTTGAGTTATGTTGAGTTATTTGTTTTTTAAAGGAAGTAGTCAAGTACAGAAAAAAATGTGATTAATCATGAGATTTTTTTAGACCTTTTGTTGGGATGGAAGAGAGTTTGGACTGAGACCGACTCGATAAAAAACAAGTTCATGTTGAAATGTTGTTGAAATGTTATTTCCATAGATAGCCGAATTCATCTGGATTATCTTACAGAATTTCAAGAATTAACGGCTTAATTGCATTTTGTAACATCTCGAGATACACTTCACCGCTTAAATTTGAATTTAGGAAAACAGGACCAACAATGTGGTTTCCCCCAAAATACCTGCCCAAACATTGACTTTTTCTGGAAATTGTTGCACACGAAAGTTGTGAGGATTTGTGTCACTCCAATACCTTAAATTTTTTGTATTCACATTTCCATTGAGGCAAAAAGTACTTTCGTCACTAAAACAAATTGTTTTTGTGTAATGTGGGTTTTGACTAATTTTATTTGTCATACATTCACAGAATTCGAGTGTTTTGTCGGGGTTGTCATCCGAAAGGTGGTGCACCATTTTTAACTTGTATGGATGAAATTTATTTTTAGCCAACACTCTCTGTACTGTACTTTTACTTACTTCACAGATAGACGCAGCTTTAGTTGAAGAGGAAGTAGGGTTTACTACCATTTCAGCAACTATATCAATTTTTTTATCATCACTGAATGTTGGTCGACCAGATCGTTTGGTATCTTGAACACTACCTGTTGCTTCAAATTTGTGAAGAAGCTCCCTCAAATAAGTTCTCGAGATAGGGCAATCTGGGTATCTCTCATTAAATAAACGTTCCGTTTCATGGAGATTCTTTCTAGATTCACCAATTATTCAAGATAGCAGCTACTTTGTCGGCTTGAGTACGTACCATTTTGCCTATGTAAACTCTTGATCGTCTCGTTAAACAATAATAAAATTAAATATTTAAGCTATTTAGAAAAACTTTGCAAAGCAACAAATACTATTAAATTAAAAACGTCAATTTTTTGACAACTAACCAGAGAATCTTCAATATTTAAATGTGAAATAATAATTTTGCTATTTATTTAATTTATCCGTCAAAATTAGTTTAAACCCAAACAAAATTAATATGGCTATGTAGCCAATGTCAATGCCTCTAAAACGAGATATCACTTGCCTATTTAAAATTATTGGCCAGAGTGGCATTGTGACCCTTTTATTAATGTAAGTGTAGCCGTTCAAAAGATACGGGGGGGAGGGGACTTTTGAATAGCACTGTATTGTAAATTGTTATAATTTCAAACCTCGATTACATAAAAGATTCTTTTTTCTTTTATTTTCTTGGGAATCAAACCACAAAAATGTTTTTTTATTTCGACGTTTCGGTAGCGTTTCAGCTACACAAGTAATTTTTGGTCACAATCTGACACAACGAAAAAATAAAAAACATTACTGTGGTTTGATTCCCGAAAAAATAAGAGAAAAAAGAATAAGTAATTCCACAAGGAACGTACAGAAGATATATAAAAGATTATTTAGATCCAAATAATTTCGTTACATCTCATACATCATTTGGATACTTTGGAAAATTATAACAGTGTATAAATGATTTTGTTACCCAAAAGAAAAGGCCTTCATTCCTCAGTATAATTCAAGATCAAGAGCTGCTTGTTTTTTTTACTCATTTTTTTACAAACTCGGCTAATTCCGTTGACATCAAGAACTCTCGAAATCTTGTTGGAAATTCTAGCTGACGCATTAAAATTTAAAACAATGCATTTCTGTGATGAAACGAAGTTTCATTTTTATACACATCTTATAATGGAGAATACGTTGAATGTTGAATACATACACGAGAACAATTTAACCGTTTTTTCTAATAAGTGTCTATCACTATTATCAAATTATAAACAAACATTTGATAAGCTGATTGTTTTTATACTGAGGATTGCGATTTAATTATCTCAACGCTTAATCCAATCAGATCCGATGAGGGGATGGTGCTTAATTCGTTTTTGCTTCATCCCTTTCGGGAACTCAAATCTCCTAAGGCAGATATTTTTCTGTATTTCATGGGAATTTTTTCAAAGATAATAAATAAGGGATTGTTGAATTTATTTATTACCAAATATTTTTTATTGAAAATAAATAAAGAAGGTATCTGAATGTTTGCTTTCGAATTAGACTGATACGTTACAATTGCATGGTATGACTTCCAGAAAATTAAAACGATAGGCCATCATTTTTTATTTGGGTAGAATTCAATATTTTTTTCATCAACATACCCTTCAGCGACCGATGATGACTTCCAACCGCCATGTTTCTTTAGTGTCATCAAGTCTCCCCCAGATTCAACTAAAAGTGTAGCAGACGATCTACAAAATAAATGACCTGTATATGAGCTAGCATTTTCAAATTGAAGAAAATTAGCCACTGTTTCAGGTACCTTGAAAAACTAATTTTTACCCACAACCTGATTGATACATTTTTCATTGCGATATGCATAAAACAGGCGGCGATCCTTTGCTGCTGCTGAACGAAGGGCTATGTACATTCGGTAATATTTAAGATATTCTTCAGTAACTACAAATCATTCTTTGTTTGCTTCAGTTTCACAATTAATATCTTTCCCGCATCTTCAATATCATCTCTAATGTTACCTGGCTGATTTCACAAATTCGACAAGCTCCTGCAATCCCAAATCCAACTACAACCTTAGCATTATTTGCATTATTTAAAAAATCACTAATTTGTGTACTCGTAAAAATCGCAGTTTTCTTGGGCGTTTAACCTTTCTCATTTTGTTTCAGAAATGTAATTAGTTTGAAATATTTTGAAATGTCTACATTATTATTGGATCGTAACATACTTTTAATCACTGAATAATTCGACCACACTGTTGATGGCTTTTGTTGTTGTACCAGTTCCGAAAAAATAAGCCAATAACACTGTCTCCGAGAGAGAACTGCATGTTTTTTTCATTTTCCATTTTTTAAATCTTGAATACGCGGTTTCGTAAATTTTCCGCGATTTAGCTGGCAATAATTTTCGTGACGCTACTTGCGCTGCTTCTATCAACTCCGGTGGAGTCGGAGAAAACTCGGAATTCGTTTTTCCTGTCACAGAAAAAATAGTGTATTATACACGGGAAAAATATTAGATTTTATCTCTCGAACTATAAAATCTAATACTTTTTTCCCTTGTATATTAAATAACTATTTTTCCACTGAAATTCATTGAAAATTGTACAAATAATCCAATCATTACACTTCAAGAAGCACACGTAAATGTTAAAATTATCAAATGGTCGCGGACAAAATATATTATTCCGGCCACTGTTATGTAAACGTTATACTGGAACAAGCCTTGGTGAATATTTTAACAGTGGCTCGTTATCATAAGATAATAAACAATGCATAAGGGTTAAATGTGTCAGACTCAACCATCCTTTACAGTAAGGATGTGCTAATATCCCTAGGCAAAGTTTAGGGATGATCCTTACTTGGAAGAAAATGTTCATATCTGATTAAAATAGACTAAATTCGTGTTACCAAAATTATGGATAAAAAGAATCATTTCGGTTGGGTTTATACTTATTACTTAATGACAATTCACTCAAAGGTCACTAACCATTAAGTATAAAATCAGAAGACGCAGAGGCTACCAAAATGTGAGATTACAAATATTCCCGAAGAAAAGAAAGATGGTTGATGTTTCCTGCACACTGGTTGACTAATTTCCACTTTTTCATTCATTTTCGAAATAATCTATCAGATTGAGTACAATTTTTTTTTGCTTGAGGATGCAAAATACGAGAGTGAAAATTTTGTCCAAAATTTTTCGATTGTCATGAAAGTTTGTTGCTTGGCAATTTTGCGAATGACATTTTTAACAAAACCACGAGCCGTCAGGCGAGTGAGATTAAAAGTCATGAGCAAAATTACCTAAAAGCAACGAACTTGAATACAAAAGAAAAATTTTACTCTACAAAATTTTTAATTGAGTATTCGACATGACTATTTCACGAGAGAAAAACTAAAAAATCATATGTTTAAACGTTTTATTTATTGCAAACTTCAATTATACAAAGCCAAAAAAATAATAACATTATGTAAAAAAAATTACTTATTATGTAAAAAGTACAATTATTATAAATGTACATTGTAGCAATATTTTGGGGATTGTTTTGCATCATAACCTGTGATGAATTTAAGATAGAAACTGAGGATTCCTTTTCTTTATTTTTATTTTCTCGAAGGTTCTCTATAAGTTGGAAATGGTGTTCTTCATTTAATTGTAAATATGGTTTCAAAGAATGGGCAGAAGAATGTCCTGTAAGCTTAATTACTTCTTGTTCACCAACTCCTTCTTTTGCTAATGCAGATATTGCAGAAGCTCTATGTGAATGATTGATTATTTTTATTTTTTTTGTGTCTATACCAATTGATTCTGCCGATATTTTCGTCCACGTTGAAATTGTATTAATTCCCAATGGTGAATTTTTGTACCATATTCCTTTCTCCCAATTTGGATGTACTGTTAAAAATAATCTTGTTGTTGTTAGGTAAGGATTGGATTCTCTTTTTTCAATAATTTTAAAAAATAAACGAACGGGACACAAATTGTTGTTAGCATTATTTCTTACCAGCCACATACTGCCAGATAAAGCTTTTGACCCTCCTTGTGTCGTTTTGGAAAAGATTGGATTATATTCTACCCTGCCAGTAAAATTACCTTTATTATCGTATTCTTTTTTAAAGTAATTAATATCACAATTAGCAGCTTCATTTCCACGCCATGCTAATTCGAACGAACATAAATGAAAAACCTTTTTTTGTAACCCATCAGGATTATCTTCAGAATAGCTTTCTGCAATTTCCATTAATTCTTCTTTGGTAAACGCGTTAGAACTTCTTTTTCTGGTTTCAGGTTCAGCCTGAAGATTTTTACGTTTTGTATCCCTGGCCAATCTAGCAAATTTATAGGTAATATCTTTAAATTGATCAATTTTGATGTTAATGATGATGTATCTTCCGATTTGGTTAATAACCTTTGAACCCGCACCATCAAAGCGCTTTTGACTATAGTATACATAATTTAGATCGTGTTTACACTTGTACAGATACAGAATAAAGTATAATGAACTCATTTCACTGGTGTCTATAAAAGAAACAGTTTCCGTTACTGAAAAATCTATGATATCGTTGGAAATGTTTCCCAAACAATACATTATATTCCAAAGCATTTCATTCCAGAATCCCAATAACACTTGAAATTGGAGAATGCTCGAAACTTTCCATTCATTCAGAAAACAATCGTTGTGTGAGATGGAGAATGAAATATTAAATAAAAAGTTAGAATCTGTATGTCCCATGAGAACGTTATATCCAAGCATGAAATATTTTGTTGAT
>CAJUYH010009790.1:0-13200 GCA_910591685.1 Galerucella tenella
GTACACAATATTTTTTTCTACAACCACATTTATTAATGAAAAAAAAAACAGTAATTTATATACCTAGTTATTTTATTTAAACTTTAAACAGAAAGAACTTACAATATGAAAATAATTAGAAACATCAGTTGAATGAGTAATTAATTGTAGAATTTGAACAATTTTGTGTTATGATTGTACCTATTATTATTATTTTTTCCTGATGCGACTGGCTGAATGACGTGAATCCAAGCCAAAAAAAAAAAAAAATTATTATTTTGATCTTGGTTCATAATTCCTAAAATTATGCTTAATAAGTTGATGTTTTTATAATTAATACATTAAAATGAATTATGAAATTAATAGTTTACTTTCTTTTGGTTAAAATTTAAAAATTGTACACCAATAAGAAATTCACTATTGGGTTGAATTGTCAAAAGAAGTTGACAGGTCATAGGTTGCTTTGTTTGACATTTCGGTGCGGAGAAGTGCCATAGCGTGTACTTTTTGCATTACTTTTCCAACGGTTATCAAAAGAATTAAGAAAAGGCCTGCTTTGCGTATAAAAATTTGTGTAGAAAAGGCCTGCTTTGCGTATACAAATTTGTGTAGAAAAGCGTGTTTAGCATAGTGGTTGTAGGAAGAGTTTGTCAATCTAATTTGACTGACATGATAACTTATACCCAAAAAAAAACGCGTTGGTAGTTCTCAACATTTTAGATAATGTATACTAGTCGTGAAGCAACCTATATAATGATTCACTTCATGTATCAGTGAGTGTAATTATAGTCGGTAATAATGTCAGGCATGTAACAGATTGTTTTAAAAACAAGCTAACGTTTACGGAAAGATAATAATCGAACTCAAGTGCATAAGTCGGCGATTGTATGTTTTTACCAGTCTAGAGATAATAGACACGTCGACTTTTGTTACACTCTGCCATTAAACATTTCATTATCATCACGGTTCTGTTAGTTTAAATGGAGATATGGCGGACATAAAACTTAGTACTTTTATTCGATGGTATTTTATTCCGTTAAAATATACATTGTTTCAGTTTTATAGAGCTTTCAACGATCGAAATTCTCTTTAGATTCATGTTATCGGGAACCGACACATATTAAAAATGGGACTGCCTAGGCAAACTAAATGAACTTGGTGAGAACAATATAGTGTGGATTCCAGGACACACTGGAGTGGAAGGAAATTAAATAGAAGAAGAAGAGAGGGACGGAAACACCTGTAAGATAAAATGAATACATTAGTCGAAGTAAAGCTGCACTAATGAGTTTTAACAGGTATCCTAATTTTGTCGCCTGAATGGGCACTTGAAAAAGCTCAAAATGGTGTAGGAAGAAGAATGTAGTCTTGTCTTAATCGGTTACTTAACGTTGGTCTGTTTTCTGCGACTGAGGCTAATCACCGACGCCGGGAGCACGCTACCCCTAACCAGAAATTTTGGCGAACCCCCTAATTTCTAACCAGTGGTTACTATTTATGGACTCGGGACCTCGGTTTTACGTCCTCCTCAAAAGACGGCATATCTACATTATACCTCGAGCTCATTAGTATAATTCCTGCGAGCTGTGATATGCTACTTCGCTGCCGGCTCTACGGGCCCTATACGATGGTTTTCCCTGGCTTGATCACCCATTCAAGTACTAACCATGTTCGATCTTGCTTGACTGTAATTATCGCATCAAAGGCGTTCCAGTCGTCGCCGAGAAGAATGTAGATTCTGTGGCAGGGAAGAAGAAACATCTATTCATTGCACAGCAATTCAGAATCATAGTACAAAAAACCTAGTAGATTACTGGATAGAAGAGGGACGTTTGCCCAAGTTGCACACATACAATACAAGAAAAATTCGTAGATTGTTTACATTTGGTGATGGGTCTACCCCTGCATTATCAACTGTGCAAAATATAGTTGAGAATTTTGAGCGATGAGGTTGTTTAAGTTCTGTCCGACTCAAAAATTGTTGTATTATTTGTATTGCCGCAATACGTCCTACACTTTCTAAACAACAAATTGTGGTGAATTCCTCACACACAAAATTCTATAATAACCTCGTTAGAACCTTGGGTAAAGTTTGTTCAAAATCAGTTGCAGAAGTCGAAGCAGGTGTTATTGTCCCTTGCAGGGTGTGGAAACTTACTCGTGTAAAAAGCTATACTCAATTTTCAGAGACATCTGTAGTTGTCATGAGTTATGATTGAATATATAGTCAAGATTTTTTCTCAAAGATGGCGCTGCTTTCGTGAATAACTAAAATTTTAAGTTGGTAGCACACATGAACTGGTAGAATTGGTAAGATTTTCTGAGCTGTCAGCTGTTTTATGAGCTGTTTGTCTATACGTCGGCCATTACTTCTACTTAGGGTTGTTTGTATATGTAAACACGTGTTTGTCTGTATTGAGTTGTTTCATTTTGTTCTTCTGTTTTAGACTACAATTATGAAATGGGATTTGTTCGTTGTGTTCCACAGTGTTTTGAATATTTGCAAGCATCATATTACTGCGGATGAGAGAATGAAAGAAACTTAAAAACTTTGCACCTCTCACTTTACATTTACCTGGTAAGTTTTTTCGTCTTATTTTATTAGAATTAGAATAACGTGGGTATTTTTCAATTTCCGCAGAATTTAATGAAGATAAAAATAAAGAAAATTGTTTTGCATTTCCCACCGAGGCTGTTATCGAGACTCCATCAAAAATAAGAGGTAATGACTTAATTTTTTCAACTCACAATTTTTTAGGTTGTACAAATGTTGTAGAAATCGTTTATTTATTGTTAAAATAAAGAGTTTTCTTTTCAAGTATCTGGTTTTATTTATTAACCACAAGGTATTTTTTACTTTGGAAATGCATTAAGTGCCAAAAACCTGAAATTGTTACTTATGACTTCAGAGGTTTCAAAACAGGATTTTGAAAAAATGGAATGGACAGGAGTTTTAAATTTACCGCCTTTGAAATTGATAGATTTGATGGAGCCACAAAATTCATTAGAGAGGTCAGTCTTTTGGTTATATTTGGTCTGTGGTCCCTTGCCGCCCATTGCTTTAGCTTCTGTAATTATTGATTTTGGATGAACTTCACTCAAATAATCACAACTATTATTAAACAGTCTAATCATACGGGTCATACGATTCATCAAAGACATACTCACCGTTTTTGTTTTCTTTTATTGCGTTTAATCCTAACTCCCAAATAGATTCCGTAAAATGAATAAGACAGACTTATGCAATTTTGACGGGAGAAAAAAGGATATGTATTTAGTTTTCAGCGATTCTAAAAAGTCTTTCACCAGCGAAGTTTTTATTTAAATGTCAGTTATGTCACTTTGACAATTCAATGAGTGAATAAGAATAATAAGCAATTTTCCGGTATTTTGCATCCTCAAGCGAAAAAAATGGTAGTTAATCTGATAGATTATTTCAAAAATGAATTAAAAAATGGAAATTCGTTGAACCCGCACTATAAGAGCGCTTTTGACTATACCTGTGTACGTGATTCTGTTGAAAATAACAAAAACTTTTAAAGGCTCTCAGTTTTTAAAAGCAACGTAAAAAGTTAAAACATCAACAGCTTTTAAATTTTTGATTATATTCTAGCCAGCAAAGTCACCTTTCCGACATAATCGAGCCATTAAAACGTCAAACGGCATTATTATTTAGGTGCTTCCGAAAACAAAAAATATCAACTTTCAGTATTTTAAAAGCTTTATATACACCAGGCAGAAGACTGGAATTTTTATTCCTTGAAAATGATGAAATTAATTTACAATGATTGCATTTAAGTCTTTTTAGTGATCGGTTTTTATTTAACAATAATGGCTGATATTGCGGGAGATATTGCAAAACCCGCGCGAGTTAGAGTTTGTGCTTTTTGGTGAACAAGAGTGCCTCGAGTCTACTATCAAGTTAAGAACGCTACGAGTTGTTCATCAACTATTCTTAGTTGTTGAGTAGAACATGTCTAATGATGAAGAATAAAATAATTCTCTCCAAGTTTTGTGCAGTGATGCTTTTTGACTGTATTCACGTTTATTGAAGTAACTAGGAGAAGCTCGAAGATGATAACGCACTGCTCTATATTATGACAGGATCAGAGCTCGTGGCAGATTTAAATACAAAAATTTCACCAGTATTACCGTTTCTATCTTAACATAACTTTTTTCCTTCTTATAGGTCATCAATAGTAAGGATTTTCTTCTGGCAGGCTTCTGTGGAAATCCCAGCTGAGGTTACTTCATTCCATTAGACAACCTCATGTCTCTTTTGGATGACACATATTCTTGTGTTCTAGTCTAGCCACAGTATAGGAACGAACCAGTAGTAAATTGAACCAGTAGTAAATTGCCAGAGCTTTTGATGACCTTGAACGGATCGCTTTACGATTCATTTTACTGCTCCATAGGCGTAGGTAGCATAAGTTTTAAAGTGATTTGAAAGTGTTAAATGTTTTTTCTTAAATATTGTAGAACAGTACACTGATGAGTGAATAAAACAATAGTCTCATACAAAATATTTATTGGTTTACAAAAAAATGCTTATAAACTATAAAAATAATGTTTGTTTGTCCGAAAAATATAAGACCTGTATAATTAATAATGTTTTTCGCAAATTCACCACTTGCACTTTGGTTGGATCGCAGCACAGCACTGGCCGCCGGATGAGATACTCATCCGAACAACGTTGTAGGTCACAGAGAACTCGGGAGTGTGACGTCACGAGATAACATACTGGTTCGTTCCTATACTGTGGTCTAGTTCGCGTGGCGCGTTGTAGACTCGCGAGCTCTGTATAATATGACGAACTAGGCTCGTTTCTCGTACGGCTGATGTAGTGAATAGACAAAAATATATTTCGTAAAATATATTGTTTTGATTGATACTTGGTCAATACTTAGAAATGCGCGAATTATGTAGTTGAATGAACTACAGGAATTTAGTACACGTCCCTACTGTTGCCAGGTGCTTATTTATTTATTGTAGTGTAAGCATTTTTATTGGGTTATAGATTTGTGGACATGAATTTTGATTATTATTAAATAAAGTTATGCTGAACGAATAAGTTGTTTTATTCATTGGAAGTATGTAAGGTATAACTAGAATTAACAGAACCTAAAGATATACTTTGAACATTTAAACAAAGTATATCACATGGCGATCCTGCCAGTTCTACAAATCGTAGTTTGTAGTTATGTGTAAGTGAAAGTTTGGATTGTGAGATATTATCAATAATATGGGACAAGAGCATTGGAAGAAATTATCATAGCCCAGGCTGGTAATAGTGGTGGTCTTATGAATACTCCTAAATTAAACGGAGGAAACTCTTTTTCGACAGCGGAGATTCTGGGAATGATTGCATTCGCTGGGTCGTTGGTGACAGGAGCTTCTCGTGTTCGTCTGCGTCTAGCCATATTTAGACCAACCATTGTGCAGAATCACACACAGTCCGTGTACTGGTTTATTCTTAACATTTTTTTCACTAATTTTCTAGCACTAAAAAACAATAATTTTTTTACGAATATTTAGCAGTTTTCCAAATATAAGCTGTGTTTTGCGGATTAATGAATCTATAAGACTTTTGAGTCATTGTTATTATAAATACTTTATTTTATTTCTTTTTCATCAGGTATGGTGCGGATCTGCACGGTAAATCCGGAAATTTTTTCTCGCTCATGAATATTTTTAGAAAATTATCCCTTGTCAATTTGACCTCTAGTGGTATTACCTACTAGTGAAAATATTATAACCTCAATCTTCATTAGGTACATATTTTTCAAATTTGTTGTTTTATTGTTATCTAAGTATTATATTCCAACTAAGTTGTGTGCTGTTTTTATAATTTATTCAGTTTTATAAACAAAGTCTATGCTTGTTTTTTCTTGTTAATAATATAAATTTCCAAGTAAAATTTTATTATTGTAGATTTCTACATCAAGTTTTACTCACCTCACAGTACATTATTATGGTATTTTCTGATATCAAAACTTTTGCTGACTTCTAGCTCGTGCTCAAATGTGAATAGAGAATAATTTAAACATACAGTAGCTTTTTTGTACATATTTATATTATCCAATTCGACATGAATTACCTACTTATGATAACCTTACATTTTGTTCACAATAATGTGAACTTTCGCCATGGCCTGTGGCCAATGATGATTCAAATCACATAATTGTCAATTAGTACGAAGAGTCTGAAGACTACCCTTTCGGAACACCCTCTTAGTCTAGTAACTTTTAGTGGTGTAAGTGAGGTTTCTTAAAATGCTCCTAGTTTAAAAACAAGGTATAGAGCCAATTCCCTAAACAGGAACTCGGCAAACTCCTAGTGAAAAAACCCTCCTATCAGGGTTCAAATAAAGAAAGTAGGAGGGAACTTATTTATTAGATGTGTAAGCAAGAGAAAGAAACAGGATCACACATCATCTCCAACAAAGAAGCCCTGAATAATTGAAGACGTGAAATCCTGGGAATGGATCGGACAAGTGATGAATCTTTAGGAGTTAACAAATCTCTTCATGTAAACAGTGCAACAAAGAGTACAAGAAGCACAAAGACTGAGGTAACCTCGATTGAAGTAATCATTCCATGGTTAGTACATACCAATCGGTGTTTCCGCCAAAGATCCTTTCCTGATGGGAATATCAGTACGAATTACACATGGATCCTAGGGACTTTGATTTGTTATAGCTTATGTTGCAAGGACTGAATCCTAGTGCCATGCTTGCTCTAAGGATATTACACATTCTGTTGAGCTTGGTACTGTTATGCTTCTGTAATAAATCCCGTCATTAATTGTCAAAGAAACGAATAACCATTTTGTTTCAACGTGCTTGGAGCCCAAACAATTATGATCAGATTGTTGATTTGTTTCGGATGGATTCCTTAGCAAGGATGTACTGAGTCCTGAATATACTTACCTACTATAAATGTATCGGTACTATTCCAAAAATTCCACAACAGCAAAATGTCTGGTAATAAAACCTCCTACTTACCTACCGTCCTGAAATATACAATCCGCAAAATTTAATTTCTTCGTGTTTACACGATTTCCATGCACCTCAGTGATTTATATCCATTTCGCTGAATAAAAAAATATTTTGGAACAAAACTGATTCGCGTTCTCAAAACTTTTCAACGTTAAACGTTAATATAATTGCGGCATACACTGTGAAGTTATTTATGAAATTAATTAAAATGCTTCAGCGGAAGTTTACACAGCCAGGCAATGTAAATAATAGGGGCAAACTTGGATATTCCTGAGAGATATTTATCAAAGAAAAAAACACGGTTGGCGATCAACTGTATTATTATTTATTTTGTTGGTTTCTGACTACCAAACATCCATTTACGTATAAGTATTATTTGGTAAGTTACTTTAGGAATATACCTAATAATGCGTTTTAACCCACTTTCCCGCACGCATTTTAGTTTTGAAAGTGTCACTGCATGGTTGCCATGTATAATTCTTTTAATGATAATAAAAGTGATTTAAAACAAGTAATTATCTCGAATATTTGTATCTGTATAACTATCACACTTAAAAAAATGCTTATAAAATATTTGACCTATGATCGTAAATTGAAGGAAATATTATGCAAATTGACAACCCTGCTGACAAATTTCGCGAAGCAGCCCGAACGGAGTCGACATAAGACGATGGGCATTTAAATGGGTATATCCACCCATCTCTCTCTCTTTTTACTGTTCTCTGTCAAGCTTTCGTATCTGTTCTCTTTATAATACTTGCTTACACGATATTGAGCGGAAATACGTGGAGACATTGAAACATAAACTACCTGATACACTGAAAAAAGTAACACGAGTATTGATTCGAAGTAAAACCATACCAACACTAAGAAAAATAGTAAACTACTAACATGAGAACACCTTTTATTATTCATCTCATGTGCCTAATGAGAAGCAGCTCATTTTCAACCTAACCTTAAAATAATACACGGTGAACTAAGGGGAATGAACGGAAGTGACGACTTGACATTGACAGATAAACTAATTAATTCACGCATGTGCTCACAAATTTTCGTTCACGAAAACTACTTTCTTCGATACGTTGAGAATTCAGCTAAAACGTTATTTTAAATCTTAAGATTTATTCTCCGGGTGTGTACACATTATTTCAATAAAGCGATGAATGGTGGATTTTAACTGTCAATCTTGTTATAATATAAACCACTTTTTGTTGGCCACACTGACCTTAAACTGAACTCTTCTATTGTCAATACTATTATAGTTCCACAATAGGATAAAGAATAAAATGAGCACAAATGGTAGAATTTCAAAAGCACCCGCACTTCTTCACAATACAATAATAGTATTCACCAAGGACGAAAAGGAGAAATCACTGTAAACGGTATAATTTCCGTTTACATACAAATGATATTTACATTATAAATATCTACCTACCTATTAAACTTGTTTCTGTCGATATAGATGCCACTTTCCGTCCATTCAAGAAAACGCCTCACAATTATTAAAGATAACTATCATAAAAACCAGTAGGTAGTTTTTTCTTTAAATTGATTTGGTAAGAGAGGCCGTTTACTTTTTATTACTATAATCAAACTTACCCACATGGTACTTTATAAACATGAAAATAAAAATAAGAAAAGTACAAAAACAATCCATAAAGGTGTGTGCATTGCAATACAATGTGCATCTTCTACAATAAATTTTTTTCTTCCCGAGCCCGTATGGCAGTCTTCGATAACATTGCAGCCACTGTGGCTATTCAGAACACTCGAATAAAATATAAATATATACGAGGGTGGCTCAAATATGATCGAGAAAAAAGCACTGACATTAGCTATCGAAAAAATTTAGTGTTTCTTGGTATCTGTATCTGTAGAGTAGGGAGGGTGAGTGTAGGCTCACAGTACTCAGGCCACATGTGACCCATTGTACGTCCTCCCGAGGAGTTGTCCTCCTAGATCATCGTCCATCCTGTCCTTTCCAGGAAGGTGGACAGGTCACTAAGAGACTTCTCCTTTATATCGGCAGGTGTAGGCCAAGATTCACTGAACACTGACACTTATTGACGATAACTCCGGACACTCGCATTAGACATGCCTGACAGTTACATCTTCCTGTTCACACATCCTGCATAAAGGAATGTCCACTAGCCCCATAGTAAGCATAGTATGGGGGTGTTTCCTTAGTTGACAGTGGCCAGTCAGAATTCCTACTGTTAAACGTAGGGTTTTCCTGGTCATCGCCAAATATTTCATCGGCGCCAGCTTCCCGGGGTCGCCCAGGGTGATCCTGGCAAGACTGCATCCTTTGATTCCATCCTATATCTTAAGGGATTGAGGATGGGTGTAACGTTTGGCTAATTCCGCAATTGTCGAAGTCGTTAGGCCGTAGATGTCACTGAGCCCTAACATTTTTAGCCCAGCCTCTTCCATGGCTAAAGAATCGGCAATGCGATTACCTTTACTCTTTTTGTGTCCTTTAACCCACCTTAGGATAGAATTGTATTGTTTTTCAAGGTAGTTCCTCTCACTAAAGTCTGTCCCAATGGAGTTGATAGCACGGATCAGGGGTAAACCATTTATTTCCTATTGTTATAGGACCGATTACCGGGTGGCCTGGTCACTTTCTTCTCGAGACACCCGACCTCCGTTATCCTTTTATTATAGGCGCTCTGTGCTATCAACTCCTTTGGAACCAACTTTAGTTACGCATTATTCCCATCTTTCCGGAAGCTTTTTGATGCCTGTATCGAATAATAGAGTACACGCATATATCATACTTTGCTTAGATATTAATTTATAATAGTAAAGTTGATATCAAAAATTACTAGTAATAGGAAATAAACCAGTTTCCATTGGAAATTACTTCGAAATTTTAAAATAAAACTCAAATTTCAATGCACTTTCCGACCAACACCCGAGGATTTTCGAACGCTACCGATGATACGTGTGATGTCATATCTCTTATTTGTTTACTTTTGTCAATACGGCCGGTATTGCATTAGGTTCTGTGTAGTTGTGTGTTTATAATATAATCAACTATTAATTGCTTCATCGACGTAAAAATATCATTTTTGAGACCATTACGTGATTGTGTGAGCTTTTTTTTATTTATAAAAGTCAAAAAGTGGAAAGTGGACATAAATATTCGATATTTCCGAGGATATATCTTCTGTATGTTCCTTGTGGTATATTATTCATCCTTTTTCTAATTTCTTGGGAAATTAAACCGAGGATATTTTAAAACTTTTAGAAGAAAATATTTTATTCACTAGTTCAGTGTTCAGTAACGATTCTTTCATATTTTGTGAGTAAAGATATGGCTAGCGAAGGTTTTGTAAAAGCACAAACTGATAACTTGCCCAAAGTAGACTCATTATTATGCTGCTGAATTTATGAAGTCAAACAGCTGCTTTAATGCAGAGAAAATAAGAGGAGTTAAAGCATTATCGTAAGTACGATTTGAACTATGTATTGTATATGATATATACCAACCATATTTCGATGTGTGGTCGTAAGAAAATAATGTTTTTGTGGTTGATTTTTAGACATATAGGTACATAACCTCAAACTATTTAAGAATAAAAATTACCAGCATAGAAGTAGGTACTTACATTAAAATGGTCTTCACAAACAACAGTAGTAGTATTTGTCGAAATATCGTCTTTGTTTCGACGCATAGCTTGCAACCACAATGCCCTTCTCTTAAGTGTATTTTTGCTTGCGCCACCAGGTAAAGTAACAAATATTTTGTATGGAGTTTTAATAGACGTTGATTTACACTATGAAACAATGCAATACTTGGAATCCAAAGTTTTTTTTCGGCTTTATCCATTTTTAAAGCTTTCAGAAACAAATTAGGTCACAAGAACTCAGAGCGTGATACACGAATAAGAACGTAAACAAATGACGTCACTGCATGGGGCAGCCATCTTTATGACGTAAAGCGCGTTTTGGCGGACTTTCATATTTTATGATTTTTAATGTCGTTTTAAAAGTGAAGTTTATATTTTTTTGAAAAAATAGGCATGCAAGGTGTTAGGAGACCTAATAAAGCGTCAATTCCCACCAATAGCAAAATTTAGGCTTGTACCCTATTCCTTGGGCTTCTTGGACAGCCATGTACGCACGAAATTCTCTACCTCGTCGTCGGTGTTGAATCTTTGACCACCTAGGGCTTCTTTCAGTGGTCCTAACATGTAGAGGCAGGGTGATAAGTCCGGACTGTATGGTGGGCGTTCCAATACCACACATCCCTATTCCGATATTGTAGCGAGCGTGGGACGCGCGACATGAGGGCGCGGGCTATCCTGGAGAAGAATCGCACTTCGTGATGGAATTCTCCTCCGTTTCGAGCGATAAGCGGGTATTGAGCATTGATGGATCGTCGAGTGCGCGCAGTAAGTCCTCCAAAAATAGTTGTTCTACATGTCGAATGTTGTTGATGCTGATTCGCGGTTGACGATCATGCGGTTTATTCTCGACGGTTTCACAGCCAACCAAGAATGCTTTGGCCCATTTAAACATAACAGCTCTACTCAAGCACTTACCACTGTACTTTTTTCGCAAACGCAGAAAAATGTTCGTGTTTTTGACGCATTTTCACACTAAAAAACGAATGACAATACGTCGACAATACTTGACTTCACTCATGGTCGTGAAACATGTTATCCCGAGGAAAACTATACCACACTGTTCGTAAGGTTCCTAGCTATCACATACTCAAGACACGACGTTCAAAACATACATACCCGCCATCTACAGCATTTGCCTTCGTCATATTTGAACGGCCCTCGTATCATCAAAAACCCAATTACCATAGAATATGGTGAAGGGTATACTTTTACACTTTTAAGACATAAAATTTCCATTTTGACATCGATGCTTTGGCGGTCCAGCAATAATTTTATTCATGTACAAATTTAGCCCATTGCTTTCTATCTCTTACCATTGTTTTTGCACCTGTCCATGTCCAAGGGAAGACCACTTTTTCGTTCTTTTTTGTATATTTATTTGCCTTACTTCTATAACTAGTCTTGTGTCGTTCATTCTGTGTAAATGTCCCTACCAGCTCAATTGTCTCTTTTTAATAAATTGAAGTGTTGAATCTATGTCAAGTTCTTCTCTTATTTTCGTATTTCTTAATGTATCTTTCTTTGTGACTCCTTTAATAGATTGTTTTGATTATTACATTTATCTACGTTTTCTTGGGAATGTCGAGTTTATCGTGTAGTAGAGTTCCATCGTTTTTTGTACTCTATAATTTAATTTCAACGTCCTGCGTTCCATTTTTTTCTATTTCTACTTCCAAGTATTCAAATCTTTTCACTTGTTCAATTTGCATTCCGTCTAAATTGTATGTTTATCTGTTTTTGTTTCTGTCCTATAACCATAACTTCGGTTTTACATTTATTGACCATCATACCAAATTCTTTAGACACCGGGTTCCAGATTTTCATGTTATTTTGTACATCATTTTCTTTCTCTGTCATAATTATCAAATCATCTGCGTCTCTCTCTCGTTTACGAAGCAGCGATTAATATGCTTCGGCGGGGAATCGAACCCGGGCCGCCCGCGTGGAAAGCAAGCATTCTACCACTGAACCACCGATGCTATTTTGAAATTCTATGCAGAGCTGGTATTCGCAGTGCTGGTGATCTACTTGAATTTGTTCGGATACATTTTTAGTATTATTTCCATACTTTTTTTGCGCGATTGATCTTTTTTGTTCATTTACAGCATCGGTTGTCAGGACAGTAGGTTGTGTTTACTGGTTTCTAAGTTTAACACGTCGGTAGGTGATTTACTTACCGTTCAGACGTCGAAAAGTAATAGATAGCATAAAAACAATTTCACCAAAATGCAAAATATATTTCAAACTGATCGAGAAGTATAAATGTCAATTTTGACATTTCGTTCATTTCGAAGAAATTCAAATTATTTCATTCGGAATTTATTTCAATACGATCGCGCAAAAAATGGTATAAGCATCTCGAACGTTGAGGGTAATTACAACGTTTGCATGTCGATTCCTCTCGTCAGGGGTCAAGCACATTTACTTTTCGAAATACAGGGTGTTGGAATTTTGAAAACTTGAATGTTTTAATTCGATAACTTTAAAATGGATGGATAAATTGATTTGACATTTGGCAGGTTGTTTTTAAATGTAAAATGGCATATTTTGAAAGAATTAGTAGTTTGTGCAACTAGTGTGGATATG
>CAJUYH010009791.1:4944-18143 GCA_910591685.1 Galerucella tenella
ATACGAGATGAGGAGAAAAGACAAAGGCAAACAATCTTAATTACAACTGAAGCCGCGAGAGGCCAGTGGTTGGCACGTCCTCACTCTCCACTCTCATTGGCTTTCCTTGAAGGACACCGACACTTTATGGCACGTGCCAACGAATCGGCTCTGCCAACTGGTCATGCCAAGTGGAAAAAAGGTGCAGAGTGTAGACACGCCTTAAGAGAACATTTATTATTGATTTTCTTATGTAAGCAATACTGTGGCATTTTAAAACACGCAAATAATAATTGTTTATGTTATATGTTGATTTTAATCAACAATTAAGTGTTGAATGTAACGTTTTTTAAAAGATTAAATTGATGGGTTAATAATATAATTAAAACATGAATGTTTTAGATAGTTTCGGATAGTGACGCAGGTATCTTTTGTATAAATAAAAGTAGGTATGCAGATTTTTATGTAGGATGTCAGTTGCATTCAAGGTCATTTAAACAATTCATGTGTATTCATCACTATTATTGTGGGCAAAAATTGGTTTATTTATTTGTAATACAAAATTTTATTTTCTGTTTACAAAGTACTGAATATTTTTATTAGTACTTACCGTTGATTTTCCATATGGTACAAGCGTTAGATTTACATAACTTGACAGGTTTCCTTGAAGTGATGGATATAACTGCTGAGTAAAGAATTTCTTCGAATCTGGGCATAGCGATTCATAATAAACAGACACTTTTACCTGAAATAAATGAAAATTTCACTTATTAAAATCTCAGTCCAAATTTTATTTAAATGTTACAATTTTTTTTCTTAATTTCTATAATGTATTGTGCCCAATATGTTTATTATTAATGTACAATGCATGTTAACAACTGTAGTAATGTTTCCAATGAGAATTGTTTAATAAAAATTTCTCAACTGCACTAGTAAAGAACAATCAACTGATTAAAAACGTAATAAAAGTTAAAAAAAACATTCTTTATCATCAATCTATTGGATCTATGTTATCAAATGGGTTCACGTCATCCTTATAACTTCTATTTTTAGTTCAAACTTTCTTATAGTTCAAATGAAACCTATTTGGAAATTGTTTGAAGCTTCTCGAGATATTAAAATAATCAAAAATATTCGACAGTAATGGCCATATTCTCCGTATGCAATTAAGCGAAGCTTAAAGCTTAAGCCTGTTTTCAAGTCACATTCGGTATACGCCGTACGTTCAGCTAACTTTAAGCTTGGTTTAAGTTAAGCCCTCAAAATTGAGGGCTTATCTTGTTAAAGCCAGATATTTTGACCTGGAGTATATTTTTCCCAGGTGCTTTCTTTCCGGATATTATCGATGTCTTCATCAATGTTTCTTGCTTGATCATGGGTACAACTCATGCTCTCGGTCTTAACAGTAGTGCTCTAGATATCTAGAATAACAGCTATTAAACTTCACAGAAAATAAGAATCTCTTTAATTTCAAAAATATAAGCAAAATTTATTTAAAAAGTATGTTGAATATTACCTCTAATGACAATGTTGGTTTTAGATAACCATCATCATTGAGGATAAACTCAACAACATCCTCTTTGTTCAATGCAATAACTGTCATATCGTCATCATCATCAAATGGACTTTCAAGCCCTACCAATGTTTTTTTGTTCAAAATGGATTCAAGAACTTGGTCCGCTTCATCTTTTTTAATTTTTGGAGTAGGTCCACCCCCTGTCAGCAGAGTTTCCTTCCTTTCTTGTGCTAGTGATTTTCTCAATTCTTTTTTTTTGTTAAAATAGCATTTTTGAAGACACGCAGCATAGGTATACGCCAGATGACCAATTAAATTCGTTTCCGATTAATTGCCCTATTTTTTTGAATGTCCTGTCTTGTCTTCCAATATAGGTACATGCGTCTTTATTAGCAATTAAATCTAAAGTGCAGTTTTTCAGTATTTGTGAAAATCGGTACCCGTCTCACATTTTCTAGATTAAGTTGACTTTACATTCCAAGATTTGTAGGGTGTTGCCAAATAGCCTCATTTATATTTATCTACGGTGCATGATAACATAATTTAAGCTGAGCTTTACA
The DNA here is from genome assembly GCA_910591685.1 of Galerucella tenella. Classification (NCBI taxonomy): domain Eukaryota; kingdom Metazoa; phylum Arthropoda; class Insecta; order Coleoptera; family Chrysomelidae; genus Galerucella; species Galerucella tenella. Next base: position 7,000 of record CAJUYH010009791.1, read on the forward strand.
TTTCAGCTTGGCTTAACTAATTGCAGCTTAAGCTTGAAACGGAGAATATGGCCATAAATGATTGTTTCAAATGTCAATAATAAAATGGCTGTCGGCATGAAACATAGTGTGTAACGCCACTGGTGACATAGATAAATAGAGCAGATTTTGATTTCTGCGCAAGACAGTTGGCAAACTTCACGCGGCTTCTTATTATGTGAAACGGAGTCTATAAACCAAAAAAATTCATTATTATTATGAATAAATATAATTATATAAAGTCTTTAAAAACACTGAAACACTTGTTTTAACTTTTTGTTAGATATTAATTGAAAGTGTAGATGGCGTGACTATTTATATAATGGTATTGTTTTAAAATGAAGATTTATTTGGATTACGTTCAATTAAAGCTGCGTATTCAACGTACTGGAACAAACCTATAACCTAGTTTTGTTGTAATATAATTTATCAACATAATTTTGACAAAAACTGTTATTCAAACCATCATTTCAATAATTTATTGGCAAGTCTACATTATTTGTTGTATAATTATCAAATATTTATGCGATGAATCATAGTTTCCAGTTTGAATTACAATGTATTCACTTTTTTATTTAGACACTATTGCGATGTCCTTTTACGGAAAGTTCATGGGCGCTCACTTTTAAATAATTGAATCAACTAGATTGTTATGTTCACTTCGCACTCGCACAATTACTGTTGACGAAATGTTTAACACTTGAATTACAGAAAATTTGTTATAGTTTTTGTTTTTCTGATTATTGGCGATTGTTAAGCTTCAGCATAAATTACGTCAAACGAATTTTAGGACTTTTTAACCTCTCCCCGTCCTTGTCACATTTTTAGAAACTCTCCCCCCTGATGTGACGTCACACATTTTTCAATTTTATGCATGTATTTAAAAATAATCAAAAGAAAACGGGTAATTTCATTTTTTACATATTTTCCTCATTTAAAAACCAGGAGGAGTGATTTGAATTTAAGTTGGCAATTCTGAAGACCTCTAATTGGTCAGATTCAGCCCAGTTTCACACAACACTTTTTAATATTGACATCAGCTGATAGTTTTCATTTTTGACAGTTCTGACAGATAAATAAATAAATATTGGATGGAAAACCAAAAATATTCTCAAGCAGTGGGTACATTATTACTTTACATTTTTTTTCAAGTAGTAAATTCGGTTTAGCGAGTATTAAGGGAATAATGAAGCAGAGGAACATTATATAGTGCAGAAAATATTGGTGGAATACCAGGACTTTTGAAAAATTGTGATGAGTGAATAAAAAATGTCGTTCGAAGAACAAGAATTGTTATCTTTGCTGGACAAAATTTTGCAAGCTTCAAAGAAACGTTTAGACTTTCTTGAAACAAATTAAATTTATCTGTGTCACCTTTTGACGAGTCAAATGTATGTACTATTTATTTGTTATATACATATTTGAGAAGAAATCGTCAAAGTTCATCGGAAGAACATGCCATGGAAGATATAAAACAATATAGAAATGGGTTTAGTAGAAAATACATGATTGGTTTTTGAAGTTAAAAAGAAGGAAGAAGGTATCTCAGAAGTATTTGTAAGATAACTGTTGGAAACGTTTAAATTAATACTGCATATTGCTCTGCAATGCTATTAATTTTGTAGTATTGTTATTGCCAGAACATTATCAATTGTCATATTATTTTCAATTTAATTGTAATAAATATAATTAAAGTAACTTGACTATCTAAATTTCTCCACCATCAACAATGACCATAATTTGTTTGTGAATCTGAATCTTCTTATGTTTGAATAAGAAACGAAACAGGAAACAGGGACTTATATGACTAAGTCTTTGCTATCAAGGCATATTTCATATATTTGGAACACGACTGTTGACTACGTTTTCGGAACACACCCTTTAGTAACTAATCTGGTAACTTTTAGTGGTGTGAGTAAGGCTTTTCAAATTACTCCTCCTGGTTTTTAAATGAACTCAAAAATTCAACATAATCTCATAGCGAGAGTGCTAAAGTATTAAAAATATAGATCGATATGGAACATTTTTAGCATGTAACGTTACAAAGTTTTTATCACCCCCTACCCCTTGTCACACAATGTCAAATTCTGGTGATACCCTCCCCCCTTTAACGTGTGGATGGATGACCCCTAAGAAGAAGAAACATATTGTTATTTTAATGACCTTATTACGCAAATGGTTTTCGACGTCTTTTAATATCTACACTCCGTTTCACATAAGAAGAACCCACGTGAAGTTGCAGTCGAATGCGCGGTCAAAACCAGCATCATATTGGGCAGAGTAGAATTCAATGAGACCTCTGGTGGAAAAAATTGTAACTGTCGCAACGAGTAAAATAATTCGTTTTGCATTGTTTTTGTGTTATGTGCAAGTCAACGTAATTACCGTAAATTCGTACTTTATTTGTTGAATTTTGTGACAAGTTTAAAACTGTGTTTTTCTATTTAACTCAACTGTCATCATTTCTGAGGTAATATTCTTATATAATCAGAGATATTATGGAAGAGGTTATGTGATTCTATTTTTTGTTTTCATTGCAGATCAAGAAGAAATTAAGTCGGTATTAAAGATTTAAAATATTACTTAATACAAACGTACCTTCCCTGCATATTTTGTAGATATGACTATATCAAAAATAAAATAAAAACACGAAATCAGACCTAAGACTAAACAGTTTAATTGAACGCTTGTTGTACTTTTCACAAATATCAACCATACCTATTATTCCAAAAATAAAAATATTAGGAGTCAAAATTTAGTTTAACAACACAAAATACTAAAGCGCAATCCAAGAAAAATCAGAAGTTTTATAAAACACACAATGAAAATAACTAAAACAGCAAAATAAAACCACTTAAATATCAAAGGGCTTATACGGCAGCTGATTTGTTTTACTCATTACTAAGATGACATTGACATTTCAGAGCGCCATCTATCGAATTCTACTTTTCCCAATTGTAAAATTGACATTTGACATGCAGTAGCGTAAAAAAAACGCAAAACTGAGTTCTCTAAAAGAAGACTTCTAATTTTTGACTTACTTATTCTTCATCTTTTATTATTAAACAAAACTATAACAATTATTAGTATTAAAACATAGAAGAGAAAAAAAAAACAAAAAAAAAACACCGATGACTTTCTCTATAGCATCATTGCACCAATTCAAGTCTAACAATGATTAAAGATTTAGAAAAATAGATCCACCTTATATAACAGAACGAACTGCTTAATCTGCTTTCGTATACTTCTCTTCCCAGTACAAACTAACATTATTGAAAATATAAATTATTTAACATATTGACTTAATATACTAGAGTGCTCCTTTTAATACTGAAAAACGTATTAGATTGAATTTAAAATGACTTGAAATGTTCGATCAGAAATTGCTTAGACAACGCCTGAGGTTTTATTGATTAAACGTTTTCAATCTACAGAATAGTTTTATACCGGTTAGATCAGTGTTCATGCAACTGTTAACCTAAAAAAGTATGGTATTGTCCACTAGGATTTTCTGCGATCTACCGTAACGACACAGTCGTTTTAAAATCATTGAACCAAACTTTCGTAATGTAGGATGAGAACTGGGTACCTCAATTTTATTCAACACATTCATTTTTTTCCGTATGTAGATTTTATCACGCAGGTGTTACATTTAAAAAGAACCGTTATTCAGTAGCCAGTGGGTCAACTTCTCTGTTATAAGCGAATATATGTAGTTGGAACTGTTTAACACAAATAAGCATGGTTTCAAATTAAATCTATAGTTCGTTTAATAGCTTTCTTGGTGTGCTTCATCGTTTGTGACGTACCTATATCCGAAATTTGGGTATGTCGTTTATTTTACTTGCTATTTTGACATATTAAATTTAATAAGCAAAATCATCAGGATTGTATTCAGCGAAATTCGAAAGGGCTATGAAATTAATAATAGGGTACAAGCATGAATTTTGCTATTGGTGGGAATTGACGCTTTATCAGGTCTCCTAACACCTTGCATGCCTATTTTTTCAAAAAAATATAAACTTTACTTTTAAAACGACTTTAAAAATAAAGCTTTACGTCATAAAGATGGCTGCCCCATGGAGTGACGTCATTTGTTTACGTTCTTATTCGTCTATCACGCTCTGAGTTCTTGTGACCTAATTTGTTTCTGGAAGCTTTAAAAATGGATAAAGCCGAAAAAAAACCTTTGTATTCCAAGTATTGCATTGTTCCAGTGTGTAAATCAACGTCTATTAAAACTCCAGACAAAATATTTGTTACTTTTCCTGGTGGCGCAAGCAAAAATACACGTTTGTGAAGAACATTTTAATGTAAGTACCTACTTCTATGCTGGTAATTTTTATTCTTTAATCGTTTGAGGTTATGTCTAGGAATTAACCATGAAAACATCATTTTCTTACGACCACACATCGAAATATGGTTGGTACATATATATTATATAAAAAATACATAGTTTAAATCGTACTTACGATAATGCTTTAACTCCTCTTATTTCCTCTGCATTAAAGCAGCTGTTTGACTTCATAAATTCAAGCAGCATAAATGAGTCTACTTTGGGCAAGTTATCAGTTTGTGCTTTTACAAAACCTTCGCTAGCCATATCTTTACTCACAAAATATGAAATAATCGTCACTGAACACTGAACTAGTAAATAAAATATATTCTTCCAAAAGTTTTAAAATATCGAATATTTATGTCCACTTTCCACTTTACGTTGACTTTTAGAAATAAAAAAAGCACACACAAACACGTAATGGTCTCAAACAAACATATAAATGATATTTTTACGTCGATGAAGCAATTAATAGTTGATTAAAATACAATATAAACACACAACTACACATAACCTAATGCAATACCGGCCATATTGACATAAGTAAACACAAGAGATATGACATCACACGTATCATCGGTAGCGTACGGAAATCCTCAGGTTGTGTTCGGAAAGTGCATTGAAATTTAAATTTTATTTTAAAATTTGGGTGTAATTTCCAATGGAAACTGGTTTATTTCCTATTATTAGTAATTTTTGATACCATATTTACTATTATAAATTAATATCCAAGCAAAATATGATATATGCGTGTACTCTATTAGCAGCTTCTTTTTCTAACTGAAAATACTTGAGAACTTTCAAAATTCTGATGTTTCTCCGTGTATCTAGGCATATTTTTTTTATTATTCAAATAAATATAACAATAACATTAATATTCACTTTTCATAAATAATAATTGACCGTAAACAACAAAGTACAGACCTGACAAGAACTGTCAGTGGAACAGTAGAAAAAGACGTAAGACACATTGCCGTTACGAAAGTTACGTCGGCATTCTATTTTGAATGCTGTAATTTCTCCCGATTGATGTTAGTGCTTGCGCGTATTCTATACTGGAGCCGCAAGAACGCGCAAATTTTTGATGGCCATATCTGCGGGAAACGCATTTTTCGAACGCGTTAAAATGACGTTTAAATTTTTGGTAAGCGCAAGGATGTGGTCCAGTGTAATTTATAAGGAGTTCAAGATGCTTCAGCTTGTTAGTTGTGGGGATTTCTTGGCACTGTAAACACCGGCATTCTGGCTTCTAATTATTAGGAATATTTATAAGTAAATACCCAATAACCAGATATATTTCTATTTCTTTTTGAAAATAATAAGTTTTTTTACCGCAAATAACCGCGTATGTGGCTAGAGGCGGAGACGCGAGTTTGTGCTGATATGTCAAACCGGTTAAACGGAAGACGCACGAATGCGCAAGCGCTGAAAGAGCCCGTTTGTTGGCCTACTTAAGGTGAAAAGACTAGTTGGGAAAGGGTTAAAAGCCTTGTTTCTTTAAACTTAACCACACAAACTGGGTTAACTATAAGTTAACCAGTCAATACTCCTCGACTTGTATTCCAAACCATATCGTTACTCTATGACGGTCTTCACCAGTGGCAGACTCCCTTTCACATAAGAAGAACCCACTAAAAGTCTAGAAGTTGCAACTTCTAGTGGATTCTTTTCATGTGAAACGGAGTCTAACCAATCCAAGTAGGTACGAACCGCGCTCGACAGTGCTTCACTGTAATTATCGCATCAGGGGCGTGCCACTACATTTCTGGGTCGTCAACTAATTACTGAACTAGCTAGCGACATCTTGTTTCAGCATTAAAACATTCTAACGCATTATTGAGAATAATTGGCTTGGAAAAAGTAAAAATATCCTTCAAATAAAACGATTATATAACTAGATAATTACATTCGATTATCGTGCGCGTAGGCTGAAACCAAACTCAAAGTCAATTCTATTAATTGTAATAGACTAGTTGCATTGCAGAATTTTTTTTCATCTGTTAAAAATTTCATGCGTCAAGTTTTATTATATACTCATAACCAAAATATCCCAAACATTCTAGACTTTATAATATTTTATATCAACCTTCTCGTAAAAATTCTAATCAACTTAAATATAATTTCAGTGATGTTCTCATGCTGCGGTTTCAACTTTTACGTCTTCCTGCAAAATCGTGATATACAGGGTGATTCATTACTAATTGGAAATATTTTAATAGTAGAATCCTGACTTCAAATTATGGAGATTTTACCCAAAACACCTAAATAAAATGTAAGTGCTTACTTAGTTACAGGGTGTTTGGTTTAAAAATTTAAAAACTATTTGTGCTCAGTGCTTTAAAACTGTTTTACGTATTCATTTTATATTTGGCAGAAAGTGTAGACACTGTACCCCCCACTAAATTATATTGAGCAAACGTTTCTGGCTACTACCAGAGGCGTACGACAGGGGCAAGTGACAGGTTAATCGTTCCCAAATTCTACGCCACTGGCGGAATAGAAATTTTAGCACAATTTTTCGATTCTCCAATACTTTTTACATATATAGAGTACTCTTTTTCTTATGGAAATGGAAAAAGAGTACTTTATTTACGTAAAAAGTATTGGAGAATAGAAAAATTGTGCTTACATTTCTATTCCGCCAGTGGCGTAGAATTTGGGAACGATTAACCTGTCACTTGATCTGTCAGGATTCTACTCAAAATATTTCCAATTAGTGATGAATCACCCTGTATATTTTAATCAGTTCTTGGCGAAAATAAATATAATTGTTGAAATATTGTTTGCAGGTACCAAATTTGAATTTTTTCAAAATAATTACAATTTAACTAAAAAGAAACAACTATACTCTGGCTATATGCCCCGGCGAACATTGAATTACACTTTAAAGGCTTAGTATGATTTGCTAGGTTTAACCATCCCATTTTATTGATAAATTAGAAGAGATCACATCACTTTCATACCTGTGACGCCTTCATCCAGCGAGAAAGCTGTATTATATCGATCTCAACAGACTGACATTGACGTCGAGAATAGAAAACATTTTCTTACCAAATATTAATTATTCGTCTTTTATAATCGACTTATTATCCATTTGAGTTGAATTTACAGGGTGATGGGACGATATAAGCTCACCTTCTTTATTCTTTTTTAACTTTCCTGTATATTTAAACCCTGTATATATTATCTAACCGCGTAATTTTCCAAAAATAAACAACTAACAATGAACAATGAATCATTTTGTTGCACTGCCTGACACTCCCTTTGCATTTTACGAAGTCAATTTTAAATTTTCACCTTCATCCCCTAATTTCTAGCTTGCCTCTATTTGTTAATTTTCATGATAGTATCTTTTTCCACCCTTTTTAAAATAAAAAAAAATGTTGCGTGTGTGTATCACAGAACACTGTGTGTATTTTGTAAGAGTAATAGTGTAGATCTTTTATGGCATTTTTTTTAATTAAAAGTCAAAAAGAAAAATTGCTGTGCTGTTAAATATTATAGTAGTACAGTTTTTTGTAATTATCTCGAAAACTATTCGAGATATTTGAAGTAATATCTTATAAATCTATTATCTAGTTTATAATAATATTGATTTTTAATGCTGTATCCAAAAGGAAGAAAATAATTATAGTCAATAAGACCACCTTGTTAAATAATTGTTTTTTTGTTCAATATAACTGCATAGCCTCGATCTGTTTAAAAACTATGCTACAGCCGGTATAGCGAATCTATTATTTACGACAAATAAAATAATTTCCGCAAAATAAACATCAATAAAATCGCATCTAGGTTTCTATTACTCGGATTCTCAGTTCGCACACTTTCACCCCACAATCCTAACCCAGATTCTAAATTTTTTTTTTAGAATTTCACTTACCCAATGTTGTTGATGGTTATCGTGTACATCGTGTTGGCTGTGACTCTGCGCCTTGACCGCCAAAAAAACAACAAAAACCAAACACAAATGAAACTTCATTGTCACACTTCTTATATTTTGCGTAAATAGGGAGTTCAAGCGAGCTTCGGAAACACCCAAATAAGGGATAAAAATGACGCTGATCAAAAGTGACAACTGCTTCAACAAAGACGATGGTTCGACTATACTCGCTCTCGAGAAAAATTCGTGTCACGTTATAGTGAATATGCTATGCTGGAGAGTCGGTGGAGATGGCTGGCGCTCGGGAGAGAGACATATACACCTTCTGCACAAGCGTAACTTTGAGAGGGATCGTGGGAGTGCCGTTTTTATCTTTGGAGAAATTTACTGTTTGGATATTTTTGTTTTATCATAAAATACCTGTCTTTCTGGAGTTTTGTTTACTGAAAGACTAGAAAATTAAAGTAATATATATATATTATATATATATATATAAATAAAATATATAAAAATAGTATATATATAGTATGTAAAGTTTTGGTAAATATGCCGTTCAAACCCAGATAGCACAAGACATAGATTTTTTTTCTGGAACGTACTAGGGACTTCATGAATTTTCGGTTGGTAACTCTGCTTCTATGACTTATGTCAGCAAAATGGTCCGCTTCACTCCACTCGTGACTAAATAAGAAACTTTTTCGACACTTACCTATACTTAATCTACTATTATAAGCAGGAAAACTTAATTTTTGCATGATAAACGAATACCTTATTTAAATTCACCTAATAATTATTAGGTATTATATTGTTTACATTATAGACTAATCAATATCTACAAATAACAGGAAATTGGTTGAATTCCTTAGCAGCAATTACTATAGATAAATTAAAATACTTTATGCGGTGACTCAGCTATGATTATGTTTAAATTTATTGGTTATAGAGGGTATATAGTTATTAAATAAATCATGGAAATACTGGAAAGACGTACAAAATCATATTACTGTGGGCGATAGGAAAGGAGAACTTCGGAGGCATTTAGAAAAAGATAGAATATGTATGTATTTATTTTGGTGTGACATTCACTGAGACCTGAAAGATCTATTGTGCCTCCTCTTAATTCTACTTAGTTTCTGAGGAGGTTCTCAGAAACTAGTAGCTCCTTTAGTTCTATTTCCCGGAGGAATTTTAGGATATCTGCAGGCTTCAACTCAGGTATAAATGTTCCTCTTCTTTCCAGTAATCTCCCAGGTGTTGTGCTCTAGGATTCTGAAGTGCTGTGTAGTTGGAAAGTATGTGGATGGAGATTTCTTCTTTCATGCCACAAAATCTACATTCTTCTTCCTCCACTATTTTGAGCTTTTTCAGGTGCCCATTCAGACGACAATGTCCCGTTAGGATCCATGTTAAAACTTTTAGCGCAGTTTTACTTTGACTTATGCATTCCTTTGATCTCAACAGGTTGTAGTCACCCAGAAGGATCTTTGATTGTATAAGCCCTTCTAAATCTTTTCAATAGTCAGTTCTTCTCGTTTTCTCGGGTTTACCTATTTCCTCCAATATTACATTGGGTCTGATTCCGCAAAAGGGTTTAGGTACCCCTCTTTGCTAGTTCATCTACTATTTCATTCCCTTCTATTCCAGTATATCCTGGAATCCATAGTAAGGTGACTCTCGCCTGGTTCATTGAGTTTGCCTAGGCATTCCCACACCATTTTGTAACGATTACACAAGAGCTCAGTGCTTTAATGGCTGCTTGACTATCAGACATTATGATAATCCTTTGCTTTCTGTATCCTTTATCAATATTGACTGGACGCACTTTCTTATGGCGTGGATTTCCGCTTGAAAGATACTTGGGGTTTTTCCCCAGCTTTCAGAGTGTTTGGTTCCTGGCCCGAACACTCCTTCCTTCTTGTTGCTGAACACATTCACTGCCAGCACCGCCCTAGGGGCGTTCGGTCAATTTCGATATAAACGCCATGACCGCCGGAGAGGCGTTCTTGTATAGTTCTAATAGAATGACAGAGATTTATCCGGTCAGAGCGGATTGGTTTGGTAAACCGAGTGCGAAATTTGTTTTGTTAAGGATCAGTGCAGAACCTGTCGGGCTTGGTTTTAAAAGATCGTATTCGATGACTAGCTTAAAGGATTTTTATCACAATATGTCGAGGTTTGATGTATATTTGTTTTTTATAGTATAGATTCTTACCAAACCATGTTTATTTTCTACTTTTGTAATGTATTTACAACAAAAATAATTCCATAACCTAATAAACAAACAAAAATATGACGTTGACCGCCTGAGAGGCGTTGATTGGCACACAGTGATTGTAAATAGGTGGCACACGGTCAATCGTCACTATGTGCCCCTGGCAGTGAATGTGTTAAGATAGAATAATAATCTGTAATAATACTTTTGGAAGATCCTAATATCTTAAGTTAAAAAATTGTTCAGACAAACTGATATTCACAGTACAGCAGCGTGAACAATAGAGGAGTTCAGTCTAAGGTCAGTGTGGCCAACAAAAGTGGTTTTTTCTGACAAGAATATTTTTGAAATCTAAAATGACTTTTTAGCTGAATACTCAACATATCGGTGGCCAATAATTCTAGGAACTTTTGGCAAGTAACAATTTCATTTCTGTTATTCTGTCACTAATTATGTCAAATGTCAGTTATATTTATCTTTCTTGATATTCGTTTAATTGTGTATGTCTATTTTCGATTAGATATTTGTAGCATTTCTAGTTAGTTGTATCTCTATTCTTCTAATTACTTTTTCCACTGACATCTGACATAACTAGTGACAGATGACAGAAATGAAATGGTGACATGCCAAGAGTTCCTAGAATAGAGGAGTTCAGTCTAAGGTCAGTGTGGCCAACAAAAAGTGGTTTTTCTGACAAG
>CAJUYH010009792.1:0-13198 GCA_910591685.1 Galerucella tenella
GCGCTATCCCAATAAAAACCGTTCCTGGAACGTGCACTTCACTGGATTCCATTTCTAGTAGACTATCATATCGTTGGAATGTCAAAAAATGAAATATTTCATTTCACATTTTGCCACAGATATGATCTACTATGAATGGACCTTAATAAAAATTTGATAACAAAATTTTGCAGTCTTAAACTTCAAAATAATTTTTTGATTGTCTAGTTGTCAAATTTTTTCTGTTGTGTCAGTTAGGGATAAAAAAATTAATTTCTACTTATTTTTTCTTGACAACGGTAGCTGGAACGCTACCGAAACGTTGAAATAAAGAATTTAAAAATATTGTGGTTTAATTTCCCAAGAAATTAAAAAAAGAATGAATAATATACCACAAGGAACATACAGAAGATAGTCTGTTCTTTACCTATACACTTTTGGTCGTATAATATAAATAAATTCTTCATCAGATGAACTAGAACTGGAGGTTAGAAAATTATTCATATTATATGATCAACGACTAAACTATCACAAAACTAGCAAACGCTGTTGGCACAAAAAATCACAAATATAGAAATTTTGAGCTTATATTGTAGTTAAATGACACTTTAGAGAGTTAAAGTCGAGAAGTCGACACTTTAACCTTAAAGGATACTTTGAGTTTAAAGCATACTTTAAATTGTTATGAAATCAATAATATTTATTAAAGTATCCTTTAAACTTAACGTATCCTTTATGTTTCTTTATGAAATCGGCCGTAAGTGCGCCGTACAAGCGCGGTCTATGGCGGTACGCACACTATAGCGTCGGACTCGCTGCGGTCAAAATTGTGGCGCTCTAGAGGTCATAATTTTTGTCAAACCGGAAAAAACGAAATTGTAGGTATGAACACGGTCTACAAGTTTGATAACAAACATTTTTTCGATGTCTTTCACGAGAAGAGGGAAATAACCAAAAATATGCAACTCCAAATTTATGATCTTTTTATCGATCGATATCTCAATAATCATGAACGATGTGTGAAAAAAGTGTGAGACCTTAATTGTAGATTGTGAAAAAGCAACAAAAAGTATTTTATACAAACTTTCGTATCTCAGCGGAGAACTGAGTTCTTATTGAAAAACTGAATTTAACCTTTTTTTCAAGATAGCGGTAAATGCACAAGGAAATTTTGATCGACAATTTGAAGTTCAGCTTTTCTAGCCCACCACGTAATATCAGAAAATCTTCATCATCATCATTATCATCATCAAGTGAAGATAATTTTCTTCTGGATGTGATGGACAATGTTATAATTCCAGAAGTCATACAAGACAATACAAAAACGGAAACTTTGGGGAAGATACTGAGGAGCAGTTTGTGCAACATTTTATGTAATTTTTTTGTTAATTTATAATGAGCATTTACCATTTATTACGAAGTATCAGTTATATAGAGCGTGAGAGATGTTTGCTCAATCTATGTTCAATTTCAAACGGTCCGAGAATAGCTCTAGGATCGTTCTTTGGTACGGTACAAAATTGTAGTTCTATCCCTAACTCGAGTTGCACACAATACAGTACTCGATATGATTTCAAAGCGGTTCATGAATGACAGTTGGAACAAACCCCTAATATTAACACGGTCAGCGACGTAGGTGGCCGTTTATTTATGTTGTGCTTCTATCTTCCAATTTGTTATTTATCATTTTCATTTGATAATATTTCTATCATCTTTTTTTAAATTAAGTTCTACTGAAAATACGAGGCATGTTTTTTAAGTAAGTATCGTTTTGGAATTAAAAAAAGACGTGCTAAGATATCGCAATAATTTTATTTTTACATGAAAGCCTGTACCTCAATCTACTTTTCTACATAATTTCCGTGAATATTGAGGCACTTGTCATAACGTGGCTCCAGTTTTTGAATACCCTCCTTATAAAATTCTGCCGCCTGACTTGTTAACCACTGTATCACAAATGTTTTGACTTCGTTATCGTATACGCTGACCGCCCAGGTGTTTCTTCAAGTGCAGGAACAAATGGTAGTCGCTGGGCGCCAGATCAGGGCTGTATGGTGGATGATCTAGAGTTTCCCATTGAAAAGATTTGATAAGATCTTTGGTCCGATTAGCCACGTGTGGACGGGCATTGTCATGCAGCAAAACGATACCCTTGCTCAAGTTGCCACGTCTTTTGTTCTGGATTGCACGACGCAGATTGTTCAATGTCTCACAATAAGACGCTCACAATCGGCGGGACTCACGATTGTCGGAGGCATCTTAAACACTCAGTAAACAACGTATACAATAATACAATGAAGAATCAAACTGTGATGGCGTCAGTGCATAGACAAGAGATGTAGGTAACCAGCGCGCATGCGCGGAACGCCGACCGTAGCGCTGCGGCAGCGGAATCGCAAAACGGTACTTACTTAAAAAACATGCCTCGTATATGATTTATGTTACTAATTATTGTTTAAAATTCCGGTTTCGGCATCTGGGTACAATCATTAAGTTGAATTTTTATGTTTACTAATTTATCAAAACCATTATTTCATTATAATGTCATAATTTACGAAAATAATCAAAAATTCTAAATATGGAAACGTTATAAAATTTATTCACAGTACTATTCATTTAAATGGTCCAATGAAAAGTCTTTTATTGGTTTTTAATCAATTTGATATTAAAAATTGACGTCAAACCTAGCATAGAGATAGACCACTTATTGTAAGATCGTTCCATTTGAAACCGATCTCTGGTTTGGTCATTGACCAGTTAATTCAAGGTAATTCATTATTTTTTGGTATCCCCTCCTCAAGCTTACTCAAGAAATCTAGTGAAATATGAAACTATGTTAGCAATTTTATACCAATATTACTAATTATGAAGTACAGGGCGTACCTAAAGTCTAGCATGAATTCACAGTAACATGAAAAAATCAGCAAACAGATTGTAGATGTTTTATTTAAATTTAGTATTTTTTTAAATAATTACCTATCAGGAATGATGTCTGCACCAGTTTTTTTAAATCAAAATCCTCATTTTTGCGGATTCCACTTGAAGCCCTGATTCCAACCAAAAATGTATGACAAGTTAAATCAAATTGTTGTATTTTGTGCTCTGGTACAAATTAACCCAGATTTCTCCTTGAAAGAAAATACAGTCGACACTCGATAAATTAGTCCCCTCGTTTATTTGAAGTTGAAGGAATAAGATATCTTGCCCTTCACTTGTAATAATTCGTTCGGGCTTTCATACTCTATAATTTGAAGCGTTAGGTGTCATCAGTATGTTACGTTATGCTATGTGTCATAAGTCGGTAATTCTTGAGTGAGTTTGCAATTCTCATTCCAGTCCAGTCTTCCTTCAAACGTTAAAGTCGCTCACTCGTCAGAAATTTTTTTTATTCGTTTATTTAACGTCGGTCTATTTCTGCGACTGATGCCTATCACCGACGCCGGCAGCACTCTAGCCCTAACCGGAAATTTTGGCGAACCCACTAGTGATCCAACCAGTGGTAGCGTTCTTTAACGAGCCCAACATCCATGGACTCGGAACCTCGGTTTACGTCTCCTCCGAAAGACGGCGTATCTACATTATACCTCGTGCTCATTGATATAATACTTGCGAGCTATGATATGCTACTCACCCTAGTAGTCTAAAGTGCACCCTAGTTGTCTAAAATGTTTCGCTGCAGGCTGTACGATGGTTTACCCTGGCATGGTCTTGGTCACCTATCCAAGTACTAACCATGTTCGACACTGTTTGACTGTAATAATCGCATCAAAGGCGTTCCATTACAGTACTGGGTCGTCGCCCAGGTCAGAAAATTACGAACTACTTTTCAGTGTATAATAATTATTTGCTAAAATACAATCAAATACTGAAATGGCAGCATCCTAATCTTGAGTGAAATGGCCGCTACTGGTCAACGGAAAATCCTCACTGGATGAGAGAAGAACAGATGCAATACCCTCAAAAGGTTATTGTTTGGACAGGGATTGTTGGAAACCATACAATTGTTCCCTTTTTCATTGATGGCAATAGGAATTGGCACTACTTCAATATTATGCCCGGTGGTACCTCAATGCAATATTTCCCAATCGGTAGATGAAGAGGCGAGGATCAATAGAATGGCTGGCGCGATATGTGAGGAGCGTTAGGTACAAAATTAAACCTTTTGATTTAAAAGCACGAATAACGATCGCGTATTATATGTTAGATAATTTTATAAGGCAGTTTTATTTATGATTGGGATGTTCCCAAGACGTTCGCGTTGAACATTTTGAACATTTACTTCTTTGACGCTCATAGTTATTTTTAGTGTTTTACAGTTTCAATTTTGCATAAGATTTTAGTTTTTGATCCCGGTTAAAATTGATCCTCCCAAGGCAACTAAAAATGAACAGCAACTGACGTGTCAGCTGTGGAAGAATGGGATAGGAATCAATTCTTACTACTTAAGAACTGATTCACAGACAGATTCAAAGTGGATGTTCAAAATGGTTCTGATCAAAGACTACAATTGTTGAGAGATTTGTACAGTATGCCAGGAAAGGAGATCAGCCCCAGTTCATAGGCATGAACCTACATCAAAGAGCCAAAGCATTGCTAAACATCGAGAGGTTTATAAGTGGATTCCCTACTGAACGCAGGCGCTGAATTATCATCTGGGTCTGGTCGAAACACCAATGTCGTCTTTGTCTAGGAAATATCGGGAGAACGCATTCTGTGCTATTGTGTGGCTGCTAACCGAGTCAGACTACATGCAATAGAGGTTGCGTTGGAGAGCCCTGAGGATGTAGGTAGACTTACTTCTTTGGTAGGATTTAACTTAACGGAATCTAATTTAGAAAGAGGTACAGTATTTTCACAGTGAACGGTTCTGGAAATAACTCCCACTACAAAACCAGCCTGTAAAATGTCTGATTAGTATTCATGAAAACATTTCATTGTGATATATCTACTCCCAATATTTTAGTATTATTGCCTGTAATAAGAATATGGTATATACAGGGTGTCCCAAATAAGAGTGACTGATTTTAAACATAAATGCCCAGCTTATTAATTGCTTCACAGAGATGAGGTTTTCACTAGTTTCACTAGTTTCACTAGTTGCACTAGTTTCACTAGTTTATCAAAGAGATTTTTCTAGGCTTGGCTGGCATTTCATCTCATCAACACAGCGTGTTTTACTAATGTTGGTCAAATTCAAAGAGGAAACGATGTAATATTTTAAATGGGACACCCTATAATTTTTGATCTCATTCGAAAGAGCAATCATTCTCCTTTCCAAAAATGTATAGTTTTCTATCTTTTGTTTCATTAACAACAAAGATATTCGAGGTTTCATGTGCATTTTTAATTACGTAAATAATTGCCAACAAATCTGACAAACAATTTATTTAGTAAGAAAACAAAATAACACTATTCAATACATATAAAGAACGAATTTACAAAAAATGCTGCATATGCCTACCCTCTTCGTTTATGCATAACTGTAAGCGAAATTTTAAATAATTTTCAAATGAATGTTCCAACATTCCTGGCGAAATGTTTTCAATAATGTTCCTGATATTATTGTTGGTTATGCTGAATTGTTGGGCTTAGGATTGTAGCACCTATCCTGCACATATCATAGCATGAGTTGATTTTAGGCATCAAAATACGTTCATATAAAACTACTAATAAAAAATGTATTACTACATGAAACCTCGAATATCTTTGTTGTTAATGAAACAAAAGATAGAAAACTATACATTTTTGGAAAGGAGAATGATTGCTCTTTCGAATGAAATCAAAAATTATAGGGTGTTGCATTTAAAATAATACAAATTTTTCCCCCTGAATTTGACCAACATTGGTAAAACATCCTGTGTTGATGAGATGAAATGCCAGCCAAGCCTAGAAAATCTCTTCGATAAACTAGTGAAACTAGTGAAAACCCCATCTCTTTGGAGCAATTAATAAGCTGGGCATTTATGTTTAAAATCAGTCACTCTTATTTGGGACACCCTGTACATTAGATTTTGAAATTCAAATTGGAAAAGTTTCATGGAAAAGTATTTAATAAATTCTCAAACTACAAATTACGGTTGATAGTAAGTACAAAATATTGCTAAGACTCCTCTCGTTATTTACAATAACTCATAGAGACTTGCAAGAGTATTCTGTGCAAAATTAATATTACGGCTTCGGTTTTGTTAACATCTATTATGAAAACTATAAGTTAATTATCTATTAATGTTATTGAAATCTTAGAAAACAATATAAGAAGCCCATTATTATTTACGTCATTAACTAAGTTGGTTTATTACTTGCTAATCGATGTTTAATGAGGAGTAATAGGCTGCGGCAGGATAATAGATATGGGATGAGCATTTTTCAAATTATAGTCATTGATCCCTTCTACAATGTTATAGGGCAGACTTATTGTACAAATTGTTTCATTCTCACACAATTAGATTACATTAGATAGATTAGTTGTTGAGGTAGCTAATCAGCGACATTTTCAGATGTATTGTGATCCTCTGAATCTAGATTTGATTTTCCCACCCTACTCTTTTCAAGTAGCCAATCAGCCTCAATACTGAATTTTTCATGTAATTTCTATGCGATATCCAAAACTTTGGAATACATGCTTCACTATCCAACTCTTCTTATTTTTATGGTAATCCTATCCTTAACATCTAGGCGCCCAGGGCGAGTCGTGCACTTGGCGTCGTTTTATATCCCACTAATCTAAACATATGGACTGTACTTGAATTATATTGTATAAATTATGCTGCAGGCAATTGAAAATCAAAAGTTACTACACCGTCTCTGTCTTAAAACACGCAATGGCTTGAAACAAATGATAAAATGAACAGAAATAGAGCAATTTGATAAATTTAGTGAAAAATTATTAAATTGAGTAATTTATATGGTTATTTTATTTAAACTTTGAACAGTAAGAACTTACAATATGAAAATAAATAGAAAAATCAGTTGACTGTATAACTGTAACAAATTTTCGGTTGCAGTTCGAGCCTTTTCGATAATATCTGGAGGAGTATTTTCAATGTCCGAATTGGTCAACTCAAAAGAGAAATTATTTTGATCTTGGTTCATAATTCCTAAACTTGTTTTATAATTAATTTAACATGTATGGTATCCAATAAAGAGTTTTTCGTTAATACCTTAAAACTTGATATGCATACAGACTAGCAAAAATGGGTTAGAAGATTGTCTTATTTTTAACTGTGCGTTAAAATTTAACATTTGCTTACAGAATTGCACCTATAATCTCAATGTATAGGTTCGGCCGGGTTGATTGCAGATCACGAACAGCATAATAACGATGAAGTCGTTTGACAAGGATCCGTGGAAAGGGACAAAATAAAAATTTTTTTGGAAGGAACGGAGCCCGAACAACGGCAGGGTGGTATTTACCACGACTATTGATTATACTTTTTATAATGTAAATAGTATTCAAATCAGTGTTGGCTGCCCAGTAGTTAACCCGAAAAAGTCCACTGGGTTTTTTTGGGTAAAACCCATGGGTTTTTTGAAAGAGTGGGTTTTTTTGAATAGAATTTTTTAAAGAGATAAAACAAAACGTACTTTTAAAGTTCGGGGTGGGGGGGGGGGGTTAACCTGTCGATTTCTGTATTTCACCTATTTGCATTTGGCGGTCGTATTTTTATAATACAGTTGATAAGCGATGCCGAAAATAAGTCGTAATTGTAAAGTAGAGGGTCATTTAAATACTTTCTTCTCTTATGAACAGTATTTCTTTTTAAATGTTTTTTTTTACTAAAATCTGAAAATAATTTAAAGAGATATTAAAAGATCCTAATAAAACCCAATAAAACCCACTTATAAAGCCCAAAAGAGCCCAGTGGTCTGGGTTTTTTCCAACACTGATTTAATTTGATGTACGCATTCATTGCCCACCAAAAATGGTATGGTAATGGTATCGTCTGAAAATGCTCTTAAACCGCTATCCCTTTATTGTAAAATTGCAAATGAAACTGGGATAAAAAAAACAATACGACGATATATTTTTATCCTGATATCATATTTTTAATAAAATTTTATTACTTATTAATCAATTTTACATTTTTTCATTTTAATATTGAAGAAAATTCTCACAGATTAGCTGCTCGTCGAACTGGAGGGATACCGCTGAGCTGACTTTATCTATCATACTTTTTATTGTATAAATATCATCAAAGTTAAAAACAGAGATATTAAATATTTGTTTATTAGTTCAATATCAAATAAAAACATAAATTTGAAGTCGTTAAAATCCTATAAAGATATTAATACGTAGAGCAGCAATATTTTCCAGTCATTTGATCGATATGGTCATAAAAATTATTCTGTTATAGAAAAAGTAGGGTTATGTTGATATATATTTCATTCAAAATATTGCCATTATATTTTGTATAAAAAAATTGAAATTATGACAATAAATCAGTATTTATTTTACTTTACTCTCCTTTACCTTTGTCAATATTGAATTGGGCATACTTTCTTAGTGCGTGAATTTCCGCCTGAAAGATACTTGAGGTTTTTCCCAAGCTTTCGGAGTGTTTGGTTCCTGGCACATACATTCCTACCCCAGTTTCTACTATTGCTTTTGAGCCGTCTTTGTACCATTGAATGGCTAATGTCAAACATACAAATATGAAATGAATGTGATGCTGATGATATGATACAAAAATCGCTTTTCTCTATACATTCAATTATCCGAATTTTCGATTATTCGAACGACTTTAATCGTGTCTACAGTAAGTATAACCGCTCGGAGCTGAAACGGGAAGGTGATATTTTCTAGAAAGTTCCATAACGGACGCGACCCAAGCAACCAACCATTAGCTTATTTCTCCTATTCTCTCCGAACACGCAAATATGGTACATTCAATAGCCTTTTTGGTGTGCGTCATCGTTTGACCTGCATTTTCTTCCATTTCTTCCAAAACAATGTGTTAGAAGGACATGTAACAATCGATGATGCATACCAAGAAGGGTATTATATGAACTCTACCAGTATTTCACCTTCCCAAGGGCAATCTAGATTCGAACCAAAACATTTCCCGGCCAATGATAAATAATCATCTTTACAAGGCTCGTTGCTTTTCTCCTACCCTCTAAACCTTGCGGTGCTAGTCTCCAAGTGAACGCTTCTTCTGAAATCTCAAAAAACGTCTCAACTTCTTCGTTTTTCCCCTATAAAAAACCGGTAACTATATATTTTAACTGTGTAGCTAAATAAATGGTTGGCCTTTGGCTTTGTATGAAATAACTTACTAACTATTCGTACAATGCGGCAATAAATTGAACCGTTCTAAACTTTAACAAGTATTGAACAATATTTAGGAATATATTCGGCACCTTAGAGATAAGGTGTATTAAGTCACCAAGTCTAAAGTTTTGGGGGGAGCTATTATAAGTTTACTCATTGTTTAAACAAATTTTCAGAAACTGTTATTTGATCAAATATTGGGAACTTTGCAAAAGGTAATTGTTTAGCAAGCTTGTTTTGTTTTCACTTTTTCCCAAACTTTGACTTTAATGTTGCTTAACATTATCATCCCATGTTTCCAATACTGGACTAGTGACTAAACAGAGGGCGACACCCGATCAGATTTTTGTTTATTGAAATAAAATATTGATGTTATAATGCTAGAAACAATATTTTATTTATAAAGTATTATTACAGGTTCTTGTAATACTGTCGTATTTAAAGATATTTTTCAAAAACAGTGACCGTTCAACTAACAAGAAACAACGACTTCCCGGGCTATAAGCACCGAAGGATATTGAATTACACTATTTTTTTTTTATTGGTGAACCATTTTACCTATTTAAAGCACGCCTCGGCGTGTTTAAATCGAACTTTTTAGCACGCGCGTGTTTTAAAGTTACCGTGGCAACATCAACAACTCGAGAAACGAAGTCTAAATCCATGGAGACTATATAAGGAGACCGAACTCCATGTATTTCAATTTTTGCACAAGGTAGAGGGCGCCAGCTAAGAATAAGAACCTTCACAGCCAATCATAAAACTTTAGTTCATCAAGTTTTATTGGTTGCAGGCTCCTTTGACAGTTCGCGGTTCACGTGTAAGGAAAGTGAGGTTAGAGGTAATAAAACCAAAACATTTTTTGGATAAGAAGTCCTTTTTTTTGAACTCTTTTTAAAAAATAACGAAAATTTTGATCGTTTTTGTGGTAAAATAATCAGCTGAATGTATTATACGAATATCTACTATCATGCTTCTTTGTTATGGAATTTAAGAACAAATTTAAAGGTCCAGCACAGATACAATGAGTAAAACAGGTATTTGAAAGAGAAATTTGAAGAATAAAGAAGACACCCTACGTGAAAGTAAGTATATTCTAGAACCAAGTTCACCCCAAATATGAAAAATAAATTCAAGTTGTATTAAGAAATACCTATGTTCACATTATGTATAAAGTTTTTTCAGAATCTGGCTTCCTACATAGTGAAATATTAACTAACAAAAATATGAAAAAACGAAGAAGGAGAAACCAATTAAAATGCTTGGAGGCGGTGTATCATTTCAAATGTACTATATTGAATGGCCTTCGAATAATTTAGAATTGGAGCATCATATTTTGCAACTAGAAAAAATAGTTTGAAAACTTAGAAGGTAGGTATGTATTGATAAATGTCACTTGCCATAAGCTCTAAACACAAATTTTGGTCCTATTATTAAGAAATAATAAAACAATTACATAATTGATAATATCTAATTTTTAGGTTTTTTTTCATGAACTTAACGAAAATATGAATGCTTCCAAACTGGTCAAGCCTTTAGAAGAAGAAATTATGAAAATGTTAAATACCTATACAGATTTTCATGAGAAGTACCTACCTAATCAACTACACACCATGTAACTTCTTCCACCTAAAAATAAAGTGTACAATCTGTATTTTGCCTCTTACTTGAAATCTACCTATTTTATGGCCTGTTATACATACTATGAGTTGGTAATAAGTTTACTGTTAAAGTTAAAATAAGGTAATTAGGAAACTTGATAGATTTACCTTGATTTATAGGATTACAAAAGAACACATAGATAATATATCTTGATACCAGATTGATTTTAGAGAAAATGCTCAACTATACATTCACGATTGAACCTGACATCCAATTACAAACCTCTAGACTAGATTATGAAGAAAACAGTGTTGCTATTTTTCTAGGCATTACTGAAGCATTTTAAGGTGTTTGGAACTGTGGTATGTCCTAAAACTATATAAAGTGATGTGTCATAAATATTTAAGACTACTTTAGTGATAGAGCATCACAAGTAAAAGTGCCAAACCTTTATACGTTAACAAGGACTTCTGTAGGGCTCCTTGCTGTCCTATAATTTACTCTAAAATCTATATGTGCTGGTACAACTACCATTTTGCAATAGTGGTTTAACATGTGGAAGTTGATGCCTGCACAGGTTTTCAATATAAGATATATTTAAATAATTTCCATCACTCAAGAAAATAATTGTTTCAAGTAGGAACTTTATTTTAACAATACAAAAGTTTGATTCCTAAAAGCAAACACAGTGGAAAGTCACCAATTATTGTGAAATACATGAGTACACAAAATATATATCTGTTGCTATTCATTAACTCAGCTGCACAAAACATTCACTACACTATTTTCATGATATTGATGCTTTTCCATAATTGCCCAGACTTGAATTACTTGGCTGTAGATTGGTAAGAAATAAGTGTCATCGATTAGTTTCAATGTCTTATGGTTTCATTAATCCCTATTGGTAAAGTGCACCAATAATTGCAAACATAATTTTGTTCTATTTCTTGAATATACCTATTTGTTTGAATTCATGTTCTCACCTCATTTATATTTTCATTTCCTATTATTATCTGAATATCAATTGAATTCATAATTTTCTGTATCAAAGGCATACTAGTACTTCCATCAGATTAGTTTCATAACTCAGTTCTTATCAACCTCTAGTTTTTCTTCAAATCATTGTTCACCTTTCTTTTTCCTGATCTCTTATAATATACTTGTATAGAACACTTCTCACAAGTGGGGAATAATTATAATTTTGATTCAAGATAATAATTATCTCCTACTTCATTTATCTTAATATTTTTGATTACTGAAAAAACTCTAGTTTTCTTTAATTAAATTCAATTTGCATCTTCGTTTTATACCTAATCTGCACTACCAACCACTATTGCAATGGCTTCCAACAACGAATAACCTGCCTAGTTTAAATAATTTTTATATTTCTATTGCATTTTAGTAATGTTTACTATCGGACTACTGTCATCTATAAAAAGTAAGGTTATTGTAGTTTCTGTCATAAATGGGTTCTTAAGGTACAATGCGCACGCTGCGGTCAAAAACCAAACTACTTAGAAAGACGATTTTGAGGACATATTTGTCAATTTTCCCGTATGAGTCAGTTCTCCTTATCTAGTCTCCATGTCTAAATCTATGGTCTAAATCATGTCTAAATGTCAATTTTTTATTATTGATCTGACAGGAGTAGTTTGTAACGTCAAAACTTTTATTCGAACGATATTTAACAATGTCAAATTTATAAATTAAAATGGAAAGTGCCGTTGGTATTGTTTGAAATATTAATATTTCCTTCTGTATGTTCCTTGTGGTATATTATTCATGTGAATGCGACAAATTTTATTTAGGTGAAACATCTAGACCATTGAAAGTACGAATAAACGAACACAAAAAATATATCAAAGATAGGGAATTCTTTAAGTCAGCTATTTGCAAACATGCTTGGGAAGAGGGTCATCAAATTCAATGGGATTCATCAAAAATAATATTAAAAGAACCCAATAATAAAAGACGGAAAATCAAAGAAAGTGCTTTAATACAACTAAATGCAGATAAATGTGTAGCTAGTATTTCAGCCGAATGTAGTCAAATTTGGTTACCAATGTTAGAAAGAGAAATTTCCAATAATCAATTACCTGCGTTATCAGGATAGCATCATAAGTTTTTATCCAGGTTTTCTTATGATTTATAATTTGAATAGTTGTTAATCGATACACATTTCAATACACAAAATCACAAAACTGAGTATACATATTTCAAAAACTTAAATATTCATACACAAAAAAACTATCAAGAAACGCGTTTTATTAACAAAATTTCCAATATAAGCGAAAAAAACGCGCTATCCCAATAAAAACCGTTCCTGGAACGTGCACTTCACTGGAT